>OW804101.1:84161749-84233480 GCA_942159475.1 Sthenelais limicola | reverse complement strand
AACCCTAACCCTAACCCTAACCCTAACCCTAACCCTAACCCTAACCCTAACCCTAACCCTAACCCTAACCCTAACCCTAACCCTAACCCTAACCCTAACCCTAACCCTAACCCTACACCCTAACCCTAACCCTAACCCTAACCCTAACCCTAACCCTAACCCTAACCCTAACCCTAACCCTAACCCTAACCCTAACCCTAACCCTAACCCTAACCCTAACCCTAACCCTAACCCTAACCCTAACCCAACCCTAACCCTAACCCTAACCCTAACCCTAACCCTAACCCTAACCCTAACCCTAACCCTAACCCAACCCTAACCCTAACCCTAACCCTAACCCTAACCCTAACCCTAACCCTAACCCTAACCCTAACCCTAACCCTAACCCTAACCCTAACCCTAACCCTAACCCTAACCCTAACCCTAACCCTAACCCTAACCCTAACCCTAACCCTAACCCTAACCCTAACCCTAACCCTAACCCTAACCCTAACCCTAACCCTAACCCTAACCCTAACCCTAACCCTAACCCTAACCCTAACCCTAACCCTAACCCTAACCCTAACCCTAACCCTAACCCTAACCCTAACCCTAACCCTAACCCTAACCCTAACCCTAACCCTAACCCTAACCCTAACCCTAACCCTAACCCTAACCCTAACCCTAACCCTAACCCTAACCCTAACCCTAACCCTAACCCTAACCCTAACCCTAACCCTAACCCTAACCCTAACCCTAACCCTAACCCTAACCCTAACCCTAACCCTAACCCTAACCCTAACCCTAACCCTAACCCTAACCCTAACCCTAACCCTAACCCTAACCCTAACCCTAACCCTAACCCTAACCCTAACCCTAACCCTAACCCTAACCCTAACCCTAACCCTAACCCTAACCCTAACCCTAACCCTAACCCTAACCCTAACCCTAACCCTAACCCTAACCCCTAACCCTAACCCTAACCCTAACCCTAACCCTAACCCTAACCCTAACCCTAACCCTAACCCTAACCCTAACCCTAACCCTAACCCTAACCCTAACCCTAACCCTAACCCTAACCCTAACCCTAACCCTAACCCTAACCCTAACCCTAACCCTAACCCTAACCCTAACCCTAACCCTAACCCTAACCCTAACCCTAACCCTAACCCTAACCCTAACCCTAACCCTAACCCTAACCCTAACCCTAACCCTAACCCTAACCCTAACCCTAACCCTAACCCTAACCCTAACCCTAACCCTAACCCTAACCCTAACCCTAACCCTAACCCTAACCCTAACCCTAACCCTAACCCTAACCCTAACCCTAACCCTAACCCTAACCCTAACCCTAACCCTAACCCTAACCCTAACCCTAACCCTAACCCTAACCCTAACCCTAACCCTAACCCTAACCCTAACCCTAACCCTAACCCTAACCCTAACCCTAACCCTAACCCTAACCCTAACCCTAACCCTAACCCTAACCCTAACCCTAACCCTAACCCTAACCCTAACCCTAACCCTAACCCTAACCCTAACCCTAACCCTAACCCTAACCCTAACCCTAACCCTAACCCTAACCCTAACCCTAACCCTAACCCTAACCCTAACCCTAACCCTAACCCTAACCCTAACCCTAACCCTAACCCTAACCCTAACCCTAACCCTAACCCTAACCCTAACCCTAACCCTAACCCTAACCCTAACCCTAACCCTAACCCTAACCCTAACCCTAACCCTAACCCTAACCCTAACCCTAACCCTAACCCTAACCCTAACCCTAACCCTAACCCTAACCCTAACCCTAACCCTAACCCTAACCCTAACCCTAACCCTAACCCTAACCCTAACCCTAACCCTAACCCTAACCCTAACCCTAACCCTAACCCTAACCCTAACCCTAACCCTAACCCTAACCCTAACCCTAACCCTAACCCTAACCCTAACCCTAACCCTAACCCTAACCCTAACCCTAACCCTAACCCTAACCCTAACCCTAACCCTAACCCTAACCCTAACCCTAACCCTAACCCTAACCCTAACCCTAACCCTAACCCTAACCCTAACCCTAACCCTAACCCTAACCCTAACCCTAACCCTAACCCTAACCCTAACCCTAACCCTAACCCTAACCCTAACCCTAACCCTAACCCTAACCCTAACCCTAACCCTAACCCTAACCCTAACCCTAACCCTAACCCTAACCCTAACCCTAACCCTAACCCTAACCCTAACCCTAACCCTAACCCTAACCCTAACCCTAACCCTAACCCTAACCCTAACCCTAACCCTAACCCTAACCCTAACCCTAACCCTAACCCTAACCCTAACCCTAACCCTAACCCTAACCCTAACCCTAACCCTAACCCTAACCCTAACCCTAACCCTAACCCTAACCCTAACCCTAACCCTAACCCTAACCCTAACCCTAACCCTAACCCTAACCCTAACCCTAACCCTAACCCTAACCCTAACCCTAACCCTAACCCTAACCCTAACCCTAACCCTAACCCTAACCCTAACCCTAACCCTAACCCTAACCCTAACCCTAACCCTAACCCTAACCCTAACCCTAACCCTAACCCTAACCCTAACCCTAACCCTAACCCTAACCCTAACCCTAACCCTAACCCTAACCCTAACCCTAACCCTAACCCTAACCCTAACCCTAACCCTAACCCTAACCCTAACCCTAACCCTAACCCTAACCCTAACCCTAACCCTAACCCTAACCCTAACCCTAACCCTAACCCTAACCCTAACCCTAACCCTAACCCTAACCCTAACCCTAACCCTAACCCTAACCCTAACCCTAACCCTAACCCTAACCCTAACCCTAACCCTAACCCTAACCCTAACCCTAACCCTAACCCTAACCCTAACCCTAACCCTAACCCTAACCCTAACCCTAACCCTAACCCTAACCCTAACCCTAACCCTAACCCTAACCCTAACCCTAACCCTAACCCTAACCCTAACCCTAACCCTAACCCTAACCCTAACCCTAACCCTAACCCTAACCCTAACCCTAACCCTAACCCTAACCCTAACCCTAACCCTAACCCTAACCCTAACCCTAACCCTAACCCTAACCCTAACCCTAACCCTAACCCTAACCCTAACCCTAACCCTAACCCTAACCCTAACCCTAACCCTAACCCTAACCCTAACCCTAACCCTAACCCTAACCCTAACCCTAACCCTAACCCTAACCCTAACCCTAACCCTAACCCTAACCCTAACCCTAACCCTAACCCTAACCCTAACCCTAACCCTAACCCTAACCCTAACCCTAACCCTAACCCTAACCCTAACCCTAACCCTAACCCTAACCCTAACCCTAACCCTAACCCTAACCCTAACCCTAACCCTAACCCTAACCCTAACCCTAACCCTAACCCTAACCCTAACCCTAACCCTAACCCTAACCCTAACCCTAACCCTAACCCTAACCCTAACCCTAACCCTAACCCTAACCCTAACCCTAACCCTAACCCTAACCCTAACCCTAACCCTAACCCTAACCCTAACCCTAACCCTAACCCTAACCCTAACCCTAACCCTAACCCTAACCCTAACCCTAACCCTAACCCTAACCCTAACCCTAACCCTAACCCTAACCCTAACCCTAACCCTAACCCTAACCCTAACCCTAACCCTAACCCTAACCCTAACCCTAACCCTAACCCTAACCCTAACCCTAACCCTAACCCTAACCCTAACCCTAACCCTAACCCTAACCCTAACCCTAACCCTAACCCTAACCCTAACCCTAACCCTAACCCTAACCCTAACCCTAACCCTAACCCTAACCCTAACCCTAACCCTAACCCTAACCCTAACCCTAACCCTAACCCTAACCCTAACCCTAACCCTAACCCTAACCCTAACCCTAACCCTAACCCTAACCCTAACCCTAACCCTAACCCTAACCCTAACCCTAACCCTAACCCTAACCCTAACCCTAACCCTAACCCTAACCCTAACCCTAACCCTAACCCTAACCCTAACCCTAACCCTAACCCTAACCCTAACCCTAACCCTAACCCTAACCCTAACCCTAACCCTAACCCTAACCCTAACCCTAACCCTAACCCTAACCCTAACCCTAACCCTAACCCTAACCCTAACCCTAACCCTAACCCTAACCCTAACCCTAACCCTAACCCTAACCCTAACCCTAACCCTAACCCTAACCCTAACCCTAACCCTAACCCTAACCCTAACCCTAACCCTAACCCTAACCCTAACCCTAACCCTAACCCTAACCCTAACCCTAACCCTAACCCTAACCCTAACCCTAACCCTAACCCTAACCCTAACCCTAACCCTAACCCTAACCCTAACCCTAACCCTAACCCTAACCCTAACCCTAACCCTAACCCTAACCCTAACCCTAACCCTAACCCTAACCCTAACCCTAACCCTAACCCTAACCCTAACCCTAACCCTAACCCTAACCCTAACCCTAACCCTAACCCTAACCCTAACCCTAACCCTAACCCTAACCCTAACCCTAACCCTAACCCTAACCCTAACCCTAACCCTAACCCTAACCCTAACCCTAACCCTAACCCTAACCCTAACCCTAACCCTAACCCTAACCCTAACCCTAACCCTAACCCTAACCCTAACCCTAACCCTAACCCTAACCCTAACCCTAACCCTAACCCTAACCCTAACCCTAACCCTAACCCTAACCCTAACCCTAACCCTAACCCTAACCCTAACCCTAACCCTAACCCTAACCCTAACCCTAACCCTAACCCTAACCCTAACCCTAACCCTAACCCTAACCCTAACCCTAACCCTAACCCTAACCCTAACCCTAACCCTAACCCTAACCCTAACCCTAACCCTAACCCTAACCCTAACCCTAACCCTAACCCTAACCCTAACCCTAACCCTAACCCTAACCCTAACCCTAACCCTAACCCTAACCCTAACCCTAACCCTAACCCTAACCCTAACCCTAACCCTAACCCTAACCCTAACCCTAACCCTAACCCTAACCCTAACCCTAACCCTAACCCTAACCCTAACCCTAACCCTAACCCTAACCCTAACCCTAACCCTAACCCTAACCCTAACCCTAACCCTAACCCTAACCCTAACCCTAACCCTAACCCTAACCCTAACCCTAACCCTAACCCTAACCCTAACCCTAACCCTAACCCTAACCCTAACCCTAACCCTAACCCTAACCCTAACCCTAACCCTAACCCTAACCCTAACCCTAACCCTAACCCTAACCCTAACCCTAACCCTAACCCTAACCCTAACCCTAACCCTAACCCTAACCCTAACCCTAACCCTAACCCTAACCCTAACCCTAACCCTAACCCTAACCCTAACCCTAACCCTAACCCTAACCCTAACCCTAACCCTAACCCTAACCCTAACCCTAACCCTAACCCTAACCCTAACCCTAACCCTAACCCTAACCCTAACCCTAACCCTAACCCTAACCCTAACCCTAACCCTAACCCTAACCCTAACCCTAACCCTAACCCTAACCCTAACCCTAACCCTAACCCTAACCCTAACCCTAACCCTAACCCTAACCCTAACCCTAACCCTAACCCTAACCCTAACCCTAACCCTAACCCTAACCCTAACCCTAACCCTAACCCTAACCCTAACCCTAACCCTAACCCTAACCCTAACCCTAACCCTAACCCTAACCCTAACCCTAACCCTAACCCTAACCCTAACCCTAACCCTAACCCTAACCCTAACCCTAACCCTAACCCTAACCCTAACCCTAACCCTAACCCTAACCCTAACCCTAACCCTAACCCTAACCCTAACCCTAACCCTAACCCTAACCCTAACCCTAACCCTAACCCTAACCCTAACCCTAACCCTAACCCTAACCCTAACCCTAACCCTAACCCTAACCCTAACCCTAACCCTAACCCTAACCCTAACCCTAACCCTAACCCTAACCCTAACCCTAACCCTAACCCTAACCCTAACCCTAACCCTAACCCTAACCCTAACCCTAACCCTAACCCTAACCCTAACCCTAACCCTAACCCTAACCCTAACCCTAACCCTAACCCTAACCCTAACCCTAACCCTAACCCTAACCCTAACCCTAACCCTAACCCTAACCCTAACCCTAACCCTAACCCTAACCCTAACCCTAACCCTAACCCTAACCCTAACCCTAACCCTAACCCTAACCCTAACCCTAACCCTAACCCTAACCCTAACCCTAACCCTAACCCTAACCCTAACCCTAACCCTAACCCTAACCCTAACCCTAACCCTAACCCTAACCCTAACCCTAACCCTAACCCTAACCCTAACCCTAACCCTAACCCTAACCCTAACCCTAACCCTAACCCTAACCCTAACCCTAACCCTAACCCTAACCCTAACCCTAACCCTAACCCTAACCCTAACCCTAACCCTAACCCTAACCCTAACCCTAACCCTAACCCTAACCCTAACCCTAACCCTAACCCTAACCCTAACCCTAACCCTAACCCTAACCCTAACCCTAACCCTAACCCTAACCCTAACCCTAACCCTAACCCTAACCCTAACCCTAACCCTAACCCTAACCCTAACCCTAACCCTAACCCTAACCCTAACCCTAACCCTAACCCTAACCCTAACCCTAACCCTAACCCTAACCCTAACCCTAACCCTAACCCTAACCCTAACCCTAACCCTAACCCTAACCCTAACCCTAACCCTAACCCTAACCCTAACCCTAACCCTAACCCTAACCCTAACCCTAACCCTAACCCTAACCCTAACCCTAACCCTAACCCTAACCCTAACCCTAACCCTAACCCTAACCCTAACCCTAACCCTAACCCTAACCCTAACCCTAACCCTAACCCTAACCCTAACCCTAACCCTAACCCTAACCCTAACCCTAACCCTAACCCTAACCCTAACCCTAACCCTAACCCTAACCCTAACCCTAACCCTAACCCTAACCCTAACCCTAACCCTAACCCTAACCCTAACCCTAACCCTAACCCTAACCCTAACCCTAACCCTAACCCTAACCCTAACCCTAACCCTAACCCTAACCCTAACCCTAACCCTAACCCTAACCCTAACCCTAACCCTAACCCTAACCCTAACCCTAACCCTAACCCTAACCCTAACCCTAACCCTAACCCTAACCCTAACCCTAACCCTAACCCTAACCCTAACCCTAACCCTAACCCTAACCCTAACCCTAACCCTAACCCTAACCCTAACCCTAACCCTAACCCTAACCCTAACCCTAACCCTAACCCTAACCCTAACCCTAACCCTAACCCTAACCCTAACCCTAACCCTAACCCTAACCCTAACCCTAACCCTAACCCTAACCCTAACCCTAACCCTAACCCTAACCCTAACCCTAACCCTAACCCTAACCCTAACCCTAACCCTAACCCTAACCCTAACCCTAACCCTAACCCTAACCCTAACCCTAACCCTAACCCTAACCCTAACCCTAACCCTAACCCTAACCCTAACCCTAACCCTAACCCTAACCCTAACCCTAACCCTAACCCTAACCCTAACCCTAACCCTAACCCTAACCCTAACCCTAACCCTAACCCTAACCCTAACCCTAACCCTAACCCTAACCCTAACCCTAACCCTAACCCTAACCCTAACCCTAACCCTAACCCTAACCCTAACCCTAACCCTAACCCTAACCCTAACCCTAACCCTAACCCTAACCCTAACCCTAACCCTAACCCTAACCCTAACCCTAACCCTAACCCTAACCCTAACCCTAACCCTAACCCTAACCCTAACCCTAACCCTAACCCTAACCCTAACCCTAACCCTAACCCTAACCCTAACCCTAACCCTAACCCTAACCCTAACCCTAACCCTAACCCTAACCCTAACCCTAACCCTAACCCTAACCCTAACCCTAACCCTAACCCTAACCCTAACCCTAACCCTAACCCTAACCCTAACCCTAACCCTAACCCTAACCCTAACCCTAACCCTAACCCTAACCCTAACCCTAACCCTAACCCTAACCCTAACCCTAACCCTAACCCTAACCCTAACCCTAACCCTAACCCTAACCCTAACCCTAACCCTAACCCTAACCCTAACCCTAACCCTAACCCTAACCCTAACCCTAACCCTAACCCTAACCCTAACCCTAACCCTAACCCTAACCCTAACCCTAACCCTAACCCTAACCCTAACCCTAACCCTAACCCTAACCCTAACCCTAACCCTAACCCTAACCCTAACCCTAACCCTAACCCTAACCCTAACCCTAACCCTAACCCTAACCCTAACCCTAACCCTAACCCTAACCCTAACCCTAACCCTAACCCTAACCCTAACCCTAACCCTAACCCTAACCCTAACCCTAACCCTAACCCTAACCCTAACCCTAACCCTAACCCTAACCCTAACCCTAACCCTAACCCTAACCCTAACCCTAACCCTAACCCTAACCCTAACCCTAACCCTAACCCTAACCCTAACCCTAACCCTAACCCTAACCCTAACCCTAACCCTAACCCTAACCCTAACCCTAACCCTAACCCTAACCCTAACCCTAACCCTAACCCTAACCCTAACCCTAACCCTAACCCTAACCCTAACCCTAACCCTAACCCTAACCCTAACCCTAACCCTAACCCTAACCCTAACCCTAACCCTAACCCTAACCCTAACCCTAACCCTAACCCTAACCCTAACCCTAACCCTAACCCTAACCCTAACCCTAACCCTAACCCTAACCCTAACCCTAACCCTAACCCTAACCCTAACCCTAACCCTAACCCTAACCCTAACCCTAACCCTAACCCTAACCCTAACCCTAACCCTAACCCTAACCCTAACCCTAACCCTAACCCTAACCCTAACCCTAACCCTAACCCTAACCCTAACCCTAACCCTAACCCTAACCCTAACCCTAACCCTAACCCTAACCCTAACCCTAACCCTAACCCTAACCCTAACCCTAACCCTAACCCTAACCCTAACCCTAACCCTAACCCTAACCCTAACCCTAACCCTAACCCTAACCCTAACCCTAACCCTAACCCTAACCCTAACCCTAACCCTAACCCTAACCCTAACCCTAACCCTAACCCTAACCCTAACCCTAACCCTAACCCTAACCCTAACCCTAACCCTAACCCTAACCCTAACCCTAACCCTAACCCTAACCCTAACCCTAACCCTAACCCTAACCCTAACCCTAACCCTAACCCTAACCCTAACCCTAACCCTAACCCTAACCCTAACCCTAACCCTAACCCTAACCCTAACCCTAACCCTAACCCTAACCCTAACCCTAACCCTAACCCTAACCCTAACCCTAACCCTAACCCTAACCCTAACCCTAACCCTAACCCTAACCCTAACCCTAACCCTAACCCTAACCCTAACCCTAACCCTAACCCTAACCCTAACCCTAACCCTAACCCTAACCCTAACCCTAACCCTAACCCTAACCCTAACCCTAACCCTAACCCTAACCCTAACCCTAACCCTAACCCTAACCCTAACCCTAACCCTAACCCTAACCCTAACCCTAACCCTAACCCTAACCCTAACCCTAACCCTAACCCTAACCCTAACCCTAACCCTAACCCTAACCCTAACCCTAACCCTAACCCTAACCCTAACCCTAACCCTAACCCTAACCCTAACCCTAACCCTAACCCTAACCCTAACCCTAACCCTAACCCTAACCCTAACCCTAACCCTAACCCTAACCCTAACCCTAACCCTAACCCTAACCCTAACCCTAACCCTAACCCTAACCCTAACCCTAACCCTAACCCTAACCCTAACCCTAACCCTAACCCTAACCCTAACCCTAACCCTAACCCTAACCCTAACCCTAACCCTAACCCTAACCCTAACCCTAACCCTAACCCTAACCCTAACCCTAACCCTAACCCTAACCCTAACCCTAACCCTAACCCTAACCCTAACCCTAACCCTAACCCTAACCCTAACCCTAACCCTAACCCTAACCCTAACCCTAACCCTAACCCTAACCCTAACCCTAACCCTAACCCTAACCCTAACCCTAACCCTAACCCTAACCCTAACCCTAACCCTAACCCTAACCCTAACCCTAACCCTAACCCTAACCCTAACCCTAACCCTAACCCTAACCCTAACCCTAACCCTAACCCTAACCCTAACCCTAACCCTAACCCTAACCCTAACCCTAACCCTAACCCTAACCCTAACCCTAACCCTAACACGTTTTTCCTGGGAGAGCCACATGGTGTTGCACATGGTGTTGCTATTGGCGTTTTCCTTGCAGAGGTAATAATCTTCCTCCTAGATGGTGTACTGAGCTTTCCAACTTTCCTCTTCGGGGTGGCACTTGTCCTACCTGATGCTCTCCTTTTCCTCAAGCCTGGAGTAGGGAATCTGGGAGTACATCGATTGGTCAGAGACTTGTGTGATTCATCTGCCTTGATCACCGATTTCTCCAAGTCCCTGACCAAAAGTGAGCATTTTTCACAGGCATGCTTGCCCTCTGTATTTTGGGGAGTCACCCCATGCTTCTCCAAAGCATCATTGACAGAGAATGTTTCTCTCTTTAGCTTAAGATCAACCTTAATAAACTTCTTGTGGCCGCTAGTTGTAACCTCAAAAGGGCAGTCACACAAGATACAATTATCCATGTTGAAAGATATTTGAAAGTAATTTTGCAAGCCAATCTAACCCTAACCCTAACTTTGCTCCAAGGTGTAGGTGTGGATGTAAGTTCCCTCCAAAATGCTGACTGACCCATGCTCCAGTAGAGCAATAAAGTCATTAGGCATAATGAAACTATAGATGCTTCCCACAAAGCATATCTGCTTTGGTAAGTGATGGAAAATCATCCAAAAGAATAACCAAAACGCAATGCAATTCACCTTCATAATTATATATATTATATTGGGCAGTATAGGTAAGGGTGTCGGTAGTAAAATCATGTAAAAGAAAATTGTGGAATTGACAAAACAAAACGTTAATGGAACCAGACCCAAATGTAAATGTGCTATACTTGACAATAGCGATCTATAGGTTGTGTCGAATTCACGCGTTGCTTGTATCCATGCAGCAATAGTTGAAATAATGGCTTTGAATAACAAAGACAAGAACACAAGTGGAGTAATATTGATGAAACAAGTCGATTTTATTCCAATATACATGTAACCATCATTAGCTACTAATTAGTTAGCAAGTTAATAAAGAGAACGGGTCGGGACTCCAGTCAACTGAAGCCAGCCAAAAGCCAAGCACATGTCAGTGTTTATATCTGTTTACTTCCGTTTCCTCCCAGCCACATGTTTCTGCCCTCCCTCACTGGAGAGTGCACAGTTCTGCCATTCATACTGGCCGCTCAAACTGTAGGCTATGAGCAATGGAATTAAACACCAGCACAGACGGCTAAAGATCCGATCCAGGCATAAAAACTAGCGTAAGTGATTAGATTTAGCATAAGGAAAGGACACATGCAAAAAGAGTTGGTTGAATGAAGTATTTATTTAGTTATCCATGAAACACATCGAATCCACTCGTTCAGACCCGTCCTCCGGTCTATCTCTAGTACAGCAGAACTGTATAGAGATAGACATGGCTATCTAAAGAAACCGGGTCCAGAAGTCAGCAACAATCAGATTCCACACGTTGATTCTTGCACATAATGAAACACATGGGGAGGAGGAATAAAGTGAACTTACTAAATATTTTCTACTCTACTAAATGATAAAAAATCATCCACGTTTGAGTCAGACAATAGTTCTTTACCTTAGCTTTAGATATTCATAATTTATTCCTGCAGAAGTAAGCTATGCCCTCTAAACATATGTCATGTCTTCCAGGAACATGAGTCACAAGTCACAAAAAGGATATTTTTCAAAGTGTTTTTTGTCACAAGATTTTTTTATAAGAATGTTCTGATTGTAAGAGGGTTTCGCACATACAGTCATATGAACCCATGTAAAAAAGTTCGGGACCCTGTATTAAATATATTCTTGTGTTTTGATGACATACATATGGAGTATATTTAGTTACTTTACAGGAAATTACCCATCCAGAAACATTGCAAAATTTGTTCTTGGTAGAAGGGGAGAATATCACTGTATATCGGTTAGGGCCAGGGTGTAAATGATAAATCAATGTTGATATCATTAAAAGTTGTTGATTATGATTTTTATTGATTACCAGACACTAGCTTCTGGGCTATTCTTCAAGTGTTAAGTGAACTTAAATAAAAAATAAAAATGTCAAACTTAAAATATAGAAATACATATGAGGTGTGTTGACTATCATTGGAATCGGCTTGATCTTCTCTTTTAAAACATGGTGATATCTCAACAATTTTGCGACTTATGACAAATTTTGCTAAAACGGATCACATATTATCATTAAATATCAGTATAGTATAGTAATCTGACCCTGGAGGAGAATGATGGACGTGCAACGCTGGCGCCACCTGTGAACATCTCAACAATACTCACATCACTGGCGCCACCTGTAGTGCAGGCGCTGAACCACTGACTGGGAAAGTGTACAGTGCTGCCACCTCATGGTGTGTATGCACATCATTCACTCAATAGTCACGCTTCCTCAATATTGCTGCGAGTTATATCGATCAATAGAGTAAAAAATACTTTTATATCTAAGTTTCTAATTTAATATCTATATTCTATTTATATTGTATTGAATATGGAATATATGCTCCTAAACTGCTAAACCCAATATTTCGTGTTTTTTTCTACAAATTGTATCCAGGTACATTTTTACTTTTGGTTGTGTTTCGTCCTACCCAGAGTATGTTTCTATTACTTTACAACTTTACTTCATGAAATAGATATATTGTTTAGTTTATGACATACAAGATTTGATTAATTCTTATAGTCTATGATAACATTGGTCAGATTTTCAGAAAATGTACAATTCACCTTTGCCAATCCTCTCAAATAACCCAAATTTAAGACACAAAAATAAAGTTCAAAATAAGTTCAACCTAACCAAACAGATTGCTAGAATCAATGCAATGCCATGGAATATACAAAGTTTACCTAGTATATATATTGGCCAAAATGCAGCCTAATTTAGCAAATTTTACTAAATGTATACAGCTGCCTATTGTACATTTTCTGAGAATATGACCTACATATAGACTTGCACGTGTTGAGTGAATGAATGTGACATGTACTGCCCAACTGTTACATCATGCGCATAATTAATTCCACATTTTTGCAACATTATATATCTTCATGTCCTTTTCTGTTCTGGGAATAAAAACCTTATTATAAGCAGATCGGGTTTTGTCCTCCACTTTATATTATATTACACTACACATGTTCCTTAATGACTAAATAGTAATCAGTCATTTCTTTTCATTTCATCTCAAGAATCCTTTATTGTATACATGTTAATACATAGACCATTAAGGCATTCGATGAATGCCTTAATGGTATGGATACATATCCTTCCCCTCGTGTGTGGCCTGAGATTGGATTGGACTGAAGCTCCATCTTTGTGTTTGTCAGATCAGATTTTCGGAAAATGCACAATAGCAGGGGAGGAATTCGCTCAAATTGACATGAATAGTTCACTTTACCATTCTAAGTATGCCTCATAGTCGCTTAGAATATACCTTCACATACATAAAATTAAATACGCAGTCTTAGAATTTGGAAAGCACAACATGAAAATATTCTGAGCAAAGTTCTATTCCTTTGGGGTAATATCACTTTGTTTTCGTCACGTGCAATATTTTCCTGCGACATATATGATAAAGAAAGAGGCCAATCAATAAACTACACAATGACATGAAGGCAAAGTATCATGTTTATCATTTGGATCAGATTTTCAGAAAATGTACAATCGGCAGTTCTACATTTTAGCAAAGATTATAGTAGGTTAAGATGCGGCAGTCGGTGACCGCTCATAGTAACTAGGCGACGGGTAGCGCCACCAAGCAGCAGGCGTCTCGGCGGCCGCCACTTCGGCGGCCCTACCATACCCCTAGCATGGCTACACACACAGCCAGAATCACAATCTCCCAATTCTATTCAAGTGATATCTTCGGTATTTGAGACAACATCAATTGGTGATGTTTGTTCACCAGTTACAAGTGTCACAGCTTAATCCTAAACATACAACTTGTTACATGTTACATGTTAATTGTTGAATCCACTGACATTACAGCCACTGATTTAGGTCTTTGTGGTTATATCTTGATAATTGGGTTAATTTATCTAGGAATCTAGGGCCCAAGATGTTCATTTTAAACATTTGTGATGTGTCTCAGGAAAACGAGTCACAAGTTGCAAAAAATTCTGAGATATCATTATATTTGACCTTAGAAACGCAAGGATATATTTAATACACTATCTTGAAATTTTGTACATGTATTCATGGGACTTCAGGCATTAAACCCCCAAAAGTTTGGAACATTCCTCAAAAGAAAACCTGTGAATAAATCACTTGGGAAAATATAGTTTTTCGACTTGTGACTCATTTCCCTGAAACGCATCACATTTAAATGGTCACTTACAAAAAATAGAAACATATTTATTTGGTGGTGGCCTTGCTAGTTCCCAAGGGAACCTGGGAATGGGTGATTATATATCTGCAGAAAGCTGTCATTGCTGCAGTTTGTTTGGTATATATTATAACTTTCTATCGTAAATAGTTCATATCCATTTTATTTGAATTCCTTGGCAAAAATAAGTCTGTGGGAACCCCACTTTCAAAGTTCTTATACCAAAATCCTCACCGCTATTGTGATAAAAGGGCTATTTCAGGCTAGAAAATAAGTAATATGTATGGAGTTTGAATATAATACACAGGCGGATTTAGAAAATATATCAATTCTCCTAGAAAAAACATGTTTGAATGAAATGAAGTCACAATTGTCAATTCATATTGAATGAAATGAAGTCACAATTGTCAATTCATATTGAATGAAATGAACACACAATTGTCAATTCATACTGAATGAAATGAAGTCACAATTATCAATTGTGACTTCATTATTTTTTTTATTTTTGCAAAACGACTTTATTACTGAACTTAGAAAACATTTGAACCAGGTTACATCGAGCTCAATTGAAACAACAATTGCATGATATAAAAAACATAGTAATATCTCCTTTTCTTCTTCTTGGTAACCATACAGCAATGTTAATATTTTGTTGCCTTTTTTTTTCAATTCAAAACCTGCCTTTGGCCTCTACAATGTTCAAACAATTTTTATTTTGTTTTATCTTTTGTCTTCTAACCTGGGTTTCCCCATATACGCACATAATGAATATAAACAGATAAATATAGATAGATTAACCTATTTCTTATCTGGAATCATAAATCACTCATTCATGCACTAAGAACCGAATATTACTGAACCATGTATTATCCCTCTTTCCATACCTAATCATTGAGGTAACTTGTCGCACAAAATAAACCTGATCAATAGTGATTTATTATATGATACAAAATCCATAAGGGATAGGCCTATTTCTTGATTTAAATTATTACATCATGATCATACATCTCTTTTGATACAAGAATGAAAACTTTATATACTCTTCTTTTAAGGATATGAACACTGCTGATATCAATCCCTTTTACTATAATCAATTGAACCATATTAGCCAATCCCTATGCGGGATCTGGGTTCCCATGTGTTAGTAGAGAATAATGGTTCACTGTCCTCCTTTTCAAGTTTTTGGAATTCCTCTTTGACTGTCACTAGTTTCCTGGTTATATGGATCTCTTTCGTGTCACTCACCCCCTTGCCTTGTAGAAAGGTCATGACATTGGGGGTGGCTTTTTTGTCCCTTTCTTCCAGTCTATGGCCTTGTAGGGCGTTCTCATTGGGCATGTCCTTCTTTTCCAGTTTTTCGAATTCCTCTTTGACTGTCACTAGTTTCCTGGTTACCTGGATCTCTCTAGTGGCACTCACCCCCTTGTCTTGTAGGAGGGTCATGACCTTGGGTGTGCCTTTTTTTCCACTTTCTTCCAGTCCATGGCCTTGTAGAGTGTTCTCATTCGGCATGTCACTTTTTTCACCTTCTTCCAGCTCATCACCTTGTTCGAAGTTCTCATTAGACATGACAGCTTCCTCACTTTCTTCCAGCTGCTCTTTGTAACTCAACAAGCGGATCAGCTTGGCAAAAGACTCCCTCTGCCTTTCGTAGTATGCTTGGTTCTCCTCTGCCATCTTTTTAACCAAAGATTGTAGGTCGAGTACATCTTCCATTGTCTCTGATTTTTCTTCTGTTTTTTTACAATTATTTATTCAATTTTACACACCAAAGATGTGTTGATACGTCTCTTAATTCCTCTTCTCTACTGAATCACTTTCTTTCAAGTAATGTTTTTTGTAGATAAGTCTAGAATCAAATCAAAAGCCAATGTGGCAGTATATATAAAGTGACTGAAGGTAAATGCCAATCTTCAAAAGGCACCACACACTGCTAGGGTAATTGCCAAGTTTAACAGCAGATGGCGCCACTCCTACATGCTGCTATATGAAGGCAGCGAATGTACGAACAGCTTTTTGACACCCAAACAACTTATTATTATGAATCACGTAATTTCCACAATGTCTTCATGTATTATGTAAACAACAAAGTCTAGTCCAAGTGTATTCAAGTGAAAAAGACAGTCCTCCACTGCTTTACAGCACAGCTACCTGTGAGCGATAATGCCAGCTTGTGGAGAATCATTGATGATACTGTTATTGTCCAATCGGCGGGAAAAATAAACTCCTGATTTCTCTTGCAAACCTTAGTCTCACACTAACAACCTTTCAAATTATGTGTCCTTGGGTACTTATTAAAGTCCAGTAAGGTTTAAGGAATCCAATTCTGCCGTAATCCTGAAAAAAAGGAACAATTAACGTGAGCTGGGCTCACAAGCGTGTATCTTTCTTTCAAGCACTGTACATCCGTGACTTCATTATTACCATAATATCCAGCTGTTGCTGTATCAAACACTCCTGACAGCCAGAGAAATGTACAAAGACATCTTTACATATGCTTACAACTTAACCTAACTGCTATTCATGATGAATATCCAGTATACGTTTCTTATTTTTTAGCTTCTAAGCTGGGAGGATAGTAAATACGATGATGCATTTAACTTCCCCACTCATCAAGCTGGCATTTGAATGATTATTTGGCTACTACCCCTATACATTCCTGCGAATCTAACATAGGATGTGGAAACTATGTGAAAACACTACTTTATAATGTATTAGATATATATAAGGGCTGAATATTTACTGTTGATATAGGCACATAAATGAGTGTGACGTACGATGACGCACACATTTCCCATAGGCTTCTCCTCTAGCTAACAGAGAGAAAATGATTTTATAAACATTAAAATGGCTAGAATACATTGACAAGTAATAAATCTCAATATGTGAGGCGATTCATCAAAAAGAGTCCCATGTCGGCAACTTTCATTTTGAGATATAGGGCTCCAAAGGTGGTATAGGACTTTTTCGGTCGAAAACTTTTTTTCCCGTAATATTAATCTTTATTATGTTTTTTTTTAGACTGGAAAATATTTTGTACCAAAAACAATTATTTACGCTTCATAACGGCCGGTAAACATTTTCCTAACATGGTTGGATGGGTTTAAACAAAGGAGCCGAAGGCTATTTTTCACTAAATTCACTCGTACGCCGTGGACATTTGATCGTAGGGTACCCCAGCACATTTGGTATCCTCGGAAAGCCGCGAATCTCCTCTAGCCAATGGGATTCTTCCCTTTTGAATCGCCGCGTAAGTAAACCAATCACAGAGCTCTCTCCAAGTGCATTCGGCGTAAACAATGGTTGCTAGGGTCGTCAAGGGAGCCCACGAGGGGTCGATACAGCCCTGTGATTGGTCCAGCCGCTCCGAAAGATCAACTTCCGGCTGACGCCATCTTCTAGCGTGGTCTTGGATTTGAATCGAAGCGACCAGTTATTCCTCGATTCCAGACGATACAAGACGTGTTTTACTCTCCAACAAAGTTTTAAATGGACCAAGGTTTATTATTTAAACATGGAAGCTGAGGCCACCGTCGCAGAAGCTCTTAATGGCATCGCTCGAGCCAATTTGGGAGGTGTTGTTGACAACGCCGAATGGCGTAACCTCATCGAAGAGTATTTTGTGTTCAACGAGGAAACAGAGACGGTGGAATCTGACTCAGATGGAGAACCAGACGTCCCTGATCAGCCTGAAACTCCGGAGACGAACGAAGAAGAAGTTGAGGAAGCATCAGAACCTATTCTTATTATTGATCACATGCAGGCAGTCGTGGACAAGGAACGGGAAAAGTGCTCCACGTTTCGGTAAGTGTTGGTGCTCTGCAGCCATCTTTTCTATCGTGTGTGTTGACATGCTGGGGGACGCGATCTGAAAACTATGCTATGTACATCCCTGGAAATCATTCCAAATCTATAATCCAATGCTGTTATATGTGCTAGATACCTTGTGGGTATATTTAGAGGTTCTAAAATTTAATTGGTGTATGTTTTAAGTCGCATGGTGTTGTTCGTGCGTGGGGAGTTTAAAGCCCTCGAGATCTGGGGAGTAGCTATTTACTTGGGACGTCTGAGATTCCTTACTCGTCTCGTGTGGAATGTAGGGTTAAAAATACATTGTTTGTTTGTGTCATTATGGGCAAATTAAAATCTAGGATTTTGTCCATTTCAGATGTAACTGCCGATTGTTTAACGGCGGGCCATGCATAGACCAGTTCACTGTGGAACAGCGCATCTCTCATCGGTCGGAACATGACCAAATCCATCGAGGTAATTTCAAAATAATGTTTTTCTCTATTGCCTCATTGCCCATACATGCCTGTATAATACTCATTCAGTATTTTAATCAGTATTTTAAGCTGTAGCTTGTTAAATAATGAGGACACGTCCTACCCAATTACATAGGATAACTAATTACGTAGGATAACTGTAGGGGCTCAGACTAAGATTGGTGTCGGTGATATTAGTCAGTCACAAATTCATTTTTACATTATTGTTATACTGTCGTTTCAGATGAGCTCGACATGGCACTCTTTGGCGTTTTCAATACTGTTACTGACAACAGTGATCGATGCAGTCCAACCAAGAAGGGGCGCCAGTGGAAGGGAGAGAGAAAACACCCAAAGAGCCACTACAGGATGCATAACAAGCCTATTTGCAAAGCTACCTTTAAATTCCTTTACAAGTGAGTGTTATCATGAATCTTGTGGTGCCCATTAATACTGAACATTAGATAGCTATTCATAATAACATGATTATTTGCTAAGAATCAATATTTTGGTATTGTCATTTTAAGATCCTGCATTATGTTCAATTTCTTCCTTTGTCAACGATTAAATTATTATTAATTATTTTTTCTATTTCTTTTCTCTCCCTTCACTTCTAGGATTAGCCAAAACTTGCTGACAGTTTTGCTAAAATCCTTCGCTGAGGATGGTCTGGTCACTCGTTCACGACAGGGTGGTGGTCACCGTGCTGTGAGGTCTTTGCCAATAGATGACCTGAAGAACACTATCAACTTCATCACATCTTATGCCGAAACACATGCTCTTGTCTTGCCAGGCAGAGTATCTTCTCACCACAGAGACGACATCTTAATTCTCCCCTGCCGTTCTACAAAAGCTGAAGTTCATCGTCTTTACACACAAGCCATGCAAGAGACTGGCAATAGGGCTGTTGCCTACTCCACTTTTGGTCATTTATGGCGCAAGTATCTTCCTAAAATAGTCACAAGTCGTCCCATGACAGACCTCTGCTGGGAGTGCCAGCGTAATAACAGAGACATTTCCTGTAGTAGTAATTTACCTGATGTTGTGAAAGCTGCCAAGTTAAAGAAACAGCAGAAACATTTAGACAGTGTAACCGCCGAAAGAACTCTTTATCAGAAATTTTGTGCTGATGCAAAAGAAGCGTACAGAGACAATGGTGAACCCCCCCTTGGCAAACATGCCCCTTGCTCATGTGACATTCGAGTACATCTCAGTTTTGACTTTGCACAACAAGTGCATTTACCTTCTTACCCGATGCAACCAGGTCCCCTTTATTTTCTCACCCCGAGGAAGGTAGGCCTGTTCGGTATTTGCATGGAAGGAATGCCTAGACAAGTTAACTACCTTATAGATGAGAGCCATTGCACCAGTAAGGGGTCAAATGCAGTTATTTCTTATCTGAATCATTACTTTGAAAACTATGGTCTGGGGGAGAAAGATTTAGATCTTAACTGTGACAATTGTAGTGGCCAGAACAAGAACCGGTATGTTTTGGCCTATTTGATGTGGCGTGTCCTTACTGGAAGGCACAGGTCTATTACACTTAACTTTTTGATTACTGGGCACACTAAGTTTGCCCCCGACTGGTGCTTTGGTCTCTTGAAAAAACAATTTCGTCGGGACAACGTTTCTTCTCTTCAGCAATTAAAAGCCAGTGTGCAGCGCAGTACGCCAGGGGGGGTCAACCAGGCCCAACTTGTAGGTGATGAAAGGGGTACTGTTTTTGTTCCATTGTACGACTGGCAGGCATTCCTGTCACCTTTCTCCAAATCTTTTCCAGGTATCAAAGGGTATCATCATTTTGAATTTTCTAGTGACAAACCTGGTGTTATTTCTTTCAGGCCATTTGTAGGCCCTGAAGATAGTGGTACTTTTAAAATGCTTACTGTTGATGTGGGTGATGTCCCTCAGGACAACCCACCCATTGTACCTTCTCCTGGACTGTCTGCATACAGACAGTGGTATCTTTTTAATTCTATTCGTGATTTTTGTACCGAAGAAACCAAAGACATTATGTGCCCCAAACCAACTGTACCTGAAGAAGGGCCAGGGAGGGGGGGGGATGGCTACATTGTACAGGCTCCTGCAGTCGCCCCAGTAAGAGGTAGAGGGAGGGGAAGTGGAAGGGCTAGAGGAAGAGGGAGGGGTAGAGGAAGGGGAAGGGGAAGGGGAAGGGAGAGGGAATCTTCTTCTGATGAATCATTAGAATTAGGTGGTGATGAATCTTCTGAGGAGGAGGAGGAGGAGGAACCTCAAGAGGAACCTCAAGCTAGGGGTAGGGGTAGGGGTAGGGGTAGGGGTAGGGGTAGAGGAACAGTAAGGGGAAGGGGCAGGGTAAGGGAATCTTCAGAATCTTCTTCGGATGGGGAGGTTGCACCTCCTCCAGCAAAGAGAGGTAGGGGGAGGGGGAGGGGAAATGTTGAGCAACGCCGGCCAGGGAGGGGTAGGGGTAGGGGTAGGGGTAGGGGCTGACTGCTATTTTATTGATTTTATTACTGATTTTATTACTGATTTTATTACTGGTGAATACTGTTGTACATTTTGTTTTGTTAGAATGAATAGGTGTGTTATCATGTATATATTGCAAGCACTGCACCAAAGAATTTTGTACAGAATTATTATACTCGTGTTAACAGGGTAATAAAATAAAAAATATTAAATGAAATGCACTGATTTTTTTATATTTTGTGGCCCTACTAGTCTATAATACCT
Organism: Sthenelais limicola; assembly: GCA_942159475.1. Lineage (NCBI taxonomy): Eukaryota > Metazoa > Annelida > Polychaeta > Phyllodocida > Sigalionidae > Sthenelais > Sthenelais limicola. The sequence continues at coordinate 84,212,015 of OW804101.1, read as the reverse complement.
GCCCCAAATCTGAGAAAAATCCAATCATATGAACTGGTCATTTTGCATGACGACGCGTCCGACATAAATCCCACAAAAGTCTCCTAGAAATGTATTTTGCCCAAATTTCACCCAATTTTCATCGCGCGATAAAATGATAAGTTACTAAGTAAATGAACTGAATTTGGTATATGTTATGGCTATGGCAGTTAGTAAAGTGTGTCCCAAATTTCATAGAAATCGCTTGATAACAAATGCCCGTAACCAAGGATGGCGCGCCGAAGGTCACTCGCCGAACTTAAACAGGCTGTATCTCAGTTTCCGGCTCCTCCAGTAACCGCGTCCCTTAAATACTCACCGCAACCATAGAATTATACCCAATAGGCCTAAAATTAAGCTCTATACATCATTGGAAAGCTCTTTCCTGCTGCTTACCCATCCAATAGCTAACTCCAAAATCGATTTGGCCGACATGGGACTCATTTTGATGGAGCGGATCTCATATTCATACAAAGAACGGATGGGTGAAATATTACTATTCTTTATTATTATAGCTTGAAGTTATAATTTTATATTTTGTTGGAATATTATTTCAGAAAACACTGGTTTTCTGCCCATAACTTCTTCATTTTTAATTATAGACCCCTAAAAGTAGGGTTCCCAGGACAAATTTCGACAAGTTTTACCAAGCTATTTTCATAGCTGTTAGGTCTGCCATAATACCAGAATAAATGTTTAGACCTATATCTATAAAACATACTCATATTCATACACATATATAAATATATATCTGTATATCAAATATAATATATAAGTACTACCATGTACAACAGTTTCCCCCAAACATAAGCTAAAAATAAAGATAGGATGATAGTACTAGTGGAGTGATAGATATCCCTCTATATAATAGAAAGAATGAATAAAATGGATAAGAATAAATGAATAAAAAGAATGGAATGGAATGATAGGAAGGGGAAGTGTCACTGAACCATGCTAAAACACCCAACTGCTGTTTACATCAGGGGACAAAGGTTTTATGGTAATTTATTGTCATTCCTTCCCTCAAATCCCAACAAACATTGGACCCTAGCACTGTTTCTCTATGTATGCATATAGTCACCAAGCTGACAGTGTGACGCCCGCCGTGTGGTGGCGCTACCCGTCGCATGATTACACGCTCACCATAGACGCATGCAGGACTGCCGCATCTTAACGTACTATAATCTTTGATTTTAGTCAATTCTGCTATATAAGACTGGAAAACCGTCAATCCCCATTAAATTCGAGAATATTTGAGTTTGCATTGATTCTAGCAATCGGTTTGGTTAGGTTGAAATGTGTTTTGAACTTTATTTCCTTCTGAAATTTGGAAAAAAAGGTTGTTCATGTTTGACGTTAGAGGACTTATGAACTATCAGAGTGATGAAAATAATCCTCATGTTAATAGTTCACCTTCACCAAGCCTCTCAAATAAACCAAATTTAAGACAGAAATGAGCTTAAAAATGCGGTTTAAAATAAAAGAACTGATAGTTTAAATCAAGGCAATAACAAATTGTTCCGATATCTCTGGTATTCTTCATTTTTCAGTCTAATTTAGCAGAATCTCCTAGAAATCCATATAAGTGTTGCAAATCCTGCCTTTCTTCTTTCCAATGTCTTTGTGGCCATCGTTGCACATCTGTGTTTCAGCTCCCGCTTAATAATAATCGATAATTGTGACCCAACACCCCAAAACCAGGCTTTGTAAAGGACATCAAGTCCTATCGATAAACCCAAGGTTGTAATATTAACCGAATGTAACCACACCATTCACGAATGGTCCTAGTCTAAATACTTATATCTTACTTACCAAATAATGATGTCTTACTTGCCATCCTAGACACCTTGTAGAAACGTATCCATTAGTAAAGGTAACGGCTGGAAGAGCTGGGATCTTCCCAGAGGCCTGTGGACCTATTTGTCTGTAACTTTTGAAATACTTGGACAAATAAAAGATTATTCTATTCTATTCTATTCTATTATCAACAAGCGCTTGAAACGCTTCAAGCTACTCTTGATGCTATTCCCTCCAACCATGAAATCTTTATCCTAGGTGACTTCAATATTAATTTCAGTGACCAAACAACAATGAGTAATGAAATGAAAAAGCTGTCTCAAACCAACCAGCTAAAGCTATACATTACTGACCCTACCAGAACCACCTCCTCCCCTTCAAATATTCTCGATCATATTTACTCCAACTCCAAATTTATAGCCTCTATAGGCGTCCTTGATCTAAGACCACAAACCAACCTTTCTCATAAGAAAAAAGCAAAAATTAAAATATACCAAAACCACCTTTGAATCACAAAGTTATAGAAACTTTGATGAAAATATATACCTTGAAATTCTGAGAGATCATGACTGGAACAGATACTACGCGATGCGCGACCCAAATGAATGTTGGACCTACTTTGAGCACCTAATACTCCAGATATTGGACAGAATGTGTCCGATAAAAGAATACAAAAACGTGAATGCCAGATGTGACTGGCTGACTGCCGATTTATTTACCTTGATGAAAAAGAGAGATCAATATTTTAAATTAGCCAAAAAACACAAATTGCCAGACCTTCTAGATGAAGCAAAATACCTGAGGAAAGAAATAAATAAACTAACAAAAAATCTAGAAAATAACTTCATCCAGGAAAAACTGGAAGAATGTTCAGATAACACACACAAATTCTGGGAAAAAGTCAAACCACTTATAAATCCAGAAAAAATCCAATCAAATGGCATAAACATAGACCCAGAAAAAATCCCAAACTGTTTCAATGAATTTTTCGTCTCTGTGGGACAAAGTCTAGCAGGAAAAATCCCACCCTTAGACGATGAATCAAAAGTATATCAAAGTAATATGGCTAACCAAGCCCCCTCTCCACCTCGCTTTAACTTCGGACCAGTGGATATTAACACTCTTAGGAAAATAATAAATAGCCTCTCTAATTTCAAATCCTCAGGTCTCAGACATTTTAAAAGCAGTTTGCTTAAGAAGGTGCTTCTCTCTCTGATTCACCAATTTAAATACTTGATAGAGTTATCCTTGTCTACTGGTATCGTTCCAGGAATGTGGAACACTGGTAAAATTATCCCACTATTTAAAGCGGGCGATAGAACAACACCAGGAAATTACCGACCCATCACCACTATTTCACTTCCTGCAAAAATACTGGAAAAATTGTACAAAGACAGTTAATGTCTCACCTTGAAAATAATATTCTATCTCCCAATCAATATGGATTTTGTGCAGGCCTCTCAACCAGTGATGCAGTTGTGTCTTACCTGAATGATATCTATAAAGCAATAAACAACAAATCTAGCTGTCGAGCAGTCTACTTGGACTTACGGAAAGCCTTTGATACAGTTGATCACACAATTTTATTAGAAAAATTACAAGAAGTAGGACTTAAAGAAATGGAACTTAAATGGTTCCAAAACTATTTAGCTGATACAACCCTAAACGTTTTTATAAACAATAAAATGTCCACTCCCAAAACTGTAGTATGTGGAGTCCCCCAAGGAACCACTTTGGGGCCTATCCTATTCTTGATTTATATAAACACCGTCCCCAACCACATTAAACAAACAAATATCCAACTCTTTGCAGATGACACCATTATATCCCAATCAAACAAAAACTTAGATGATCTATCTCACCATATACAAAACAACCTAAACAGCATACTATTATGGTGCAGAAAAAATAAAATTTCATTAAACAAAGACAAATCAAAGATCACAACTTTCTTGGACAGACCTTCCCGGAGGTCCAAGTGGAAAAAATGAATCCTCTGCGTATCAATTAAACCTAGGTGGCATTATATTAGAAGAGGTCGAAGAGTATAAATATTTGGGAACTATCGTTGATGGTTCCCTAAATTTCAATAAACATCTCGTCTCAATAAAAAAGAAAACATCCCACAAAATATGGATGTTAAAACACCTGAGGGGCAGGCTAAACCAAAATCTGAGTGCACAAATCTACAAAACTTCTCTTTTACCCTCACTTGACCAATCAGATATCTTCTTTGATTCGGCAACAAAATCCAAATTAACCGCCCTACAAATTCTCCAAAATAAAGCCTTAAGGTTCATTACCAGAACAAATAGATACCAGGGTCAGTTTTTTTATGTGTGCTGTTTTGCATTTTTCAGGTTTTCCAGGACCATTTGAACAAATATGAGTTGGATAATCTTTATTCATGTGTCATGCACTTCCCCTTGACGAGCTCTTTCATTCCACATATGAGTAATTCCACGAGAAATGCCACATTTGGCCATCCAGGGCTGAAAATTCACAATTTTTTTAAATTGCTCCCATTGATTTATTTTTTTTCGTACATAAACTAGATATATTTCTGCTAATATAGACGAAATTGGGAACGTTAATAATGAATATTGTGGTCAGGGCTGCTTGGGAGACACAGTGACCTCTACTCTAATAGTAAGGGCAAAGGGGAAAGGTACATATTTGTACATAAATGAGGAGTTAATTAGAAATAAATAATAAAAATGTATGCATAATGTTTTTAATTCGCCTGTACCTGATAGATCTTGATATAATGGTCATAATGCTTTTTAGTTTGTGAAAATATTCCAACTAGAAGAAATGTTAAAGCCAAATAACCATTCATTAATGGTAATGGTAATGGCAGCGGTACAGTGTAAAGAAGACTAAGGGTTTTTAGCCCATAGGTTCAGTAAGATGAAGAAGTGAGACAAGAAGTCCGAGGTTGTAGTTCGTCTGGATTCGGCCTAGGCGGTGGTGACTCAGCGAGTAACAGAGTACCTAGGTCCGAATGGTCACTTTATTTTATACTCCACAATCATGAATTATTCATACAATCAAACCCAGGAAATATTCCACTAGCTCTTCCCCTTCCCTCTAATTGGTTGAGGGAGAGAGAATCTTCCTTGCCCACACGCCAACCTCTGCTCCCCAGGCAGAGACCATATATGGAATGCATGCAGGTCGGATCCCTCTCCTCAGCCTTCCCCCTCCCACCCCTTACTCATGGATCCCATGGCTCGTGCCAGCCCCCCCCCCTCCCTCTTGGCCCTTCCCCCCTCTTGATACCCCAGAGCAGTGTATAAGTAATTAGGTCGGGCTGGGGGAGGTGGGGTGAGCCCTGAGTGGCTCATCTCCCCCTCCCTCCTGGCCAGGCCACGTGTGGCGTGCGTGCCCTGACCATGATCAGGGCTAAATAGGTCGGGTCTGGGATCCAAAGATGCCAATTCTTTACATTCGTCCCATATTTTATTTTTGTTGAAAGCTTTCTTTCGAACAAAATATTTAGCCACTGATCAACCCAGTCCAACCAGACAAGAGAAATAGAAATAAGGTTACATAATTTACACACACAAAATCATAGAAAAGGGTAAAGTAAAAGTATTATAAATTATTATATCTGTAGACCTACGGGTCAAGATAGAAAGTTTCCAAAGGGAGTGGCTCTATTAAAAGGAGTGTTCATTTATATCAGAGGCCATCACCCTGCACTAAAAAGTCTTTTAGTCGAATATTATGTAAGAGAAGTCTCTGTGTTTTTAAGTGTGCTCCTGAACACTGTTAAATGTCTTCCTTTGTACTGAGCTAGTACTCACAAAGTTCTCCACTACGGTCGTCACCGCCGTCTCCTCTGCCCGGCCGGTCAGCCGAGGCCCCCGCTGGACCTCGTCGCTGACCGACAGGACGCCCGTCTCTTTCTCTCTCCTCCTTTGGCCATGGAGAGTGAGAGCGGTTGGGTAGTCAACACTACAATATTTCCATTTTTAACCTCAAATACTACAGAACACATGTCGACTTTACTGTAGCATCACGTATAAACTCTTATTATTTGGAAAAATACCTCTTCAAAGCAGAATGGTCGGAGACAAGGTGAGGGCTTCGATTCCATGGTGCTTCCTCTCAGGCTCCTCTGTCTCGACCGATTCTGTTTGTGTAAAAACAACTTCTCACAATGAGAGTTGAAATAAAAATACCTATTTGGGCTGGATCCTTGTTCACGGATTCCACCATTTCCTCCCGAGAGAGAAAATGGATTTCACCCAGGTATACTACTCTGTGTTCTGTGATCTCCCTCGCACCCAAGAAGAGGACAGAACAAAAATTAATAGTAAATATTAAACAAGAGTAAGTTACAGACAAGTTCAAAAAGTGTTTGTTACCCCAGAGAAACCCAATAAACATTGGTAGACTAATTATTTCATCCTGGTCAGTCCGAAATTGGCAGCGTAATATGGTGAGGCGGGGGAGGGGGCAGGGATATGCTCGAGGGAACGAGAGCCAGTCCTAGCGCCTGGAGTGGCCTCTCCCTCCTCTCGATCTAGGTCTTGGAGGGCTAGGGCTACAGGGTGGTGGGTTGGGGGTCCTATTGGGATATTCTCTCGGGGCTTAAGGTTTCTCAGACAACACAAAAGGTTGACTTTGCCTCTTGGGGCGAGCCCCTTTCGGCGGAGGTAGATTATTCCCAGGGTCATGACTCCTAGGAGAGTGGGGATGAGAGTGGCTATACCCCAGATAGAACTTTCGGACCAAGGGGTGGAGGAAATCAGGGGGGAAATGGGTTTAGGAAAATCTGTCAGGGCTAGTAAGGGTATTTCAGCTCTTGGCAGGAAAGTCAATTGCTGATCTAAATGGGGGTAAAGGGATAATTTGCCATAAGTCAGATTAAACCCGGGGAGGGGCATAATCTTGGGGATGGGGAGGGTTATATGGGACTCATGGCGTTGGATGCTACTCACACGCCAATCCTTTCCGACCAGGAGACAACCGCCTTCTAAAATCACCCTGGCATGCCGATGATACGTTTGTATCACTGGTTTTTGCCCAGGGCACCTCAAGATTGTTTCCAGAGGTTCATAAATAGCCAGAATTACAGAAGAAATGGACTCTCCCTCTCTAAACACTTGGTTTGTTAAGTTATTTCTTTTTACAATCTGCGCCTTACAAAGGTCTGGCTTTTTACCTAAAATAATATTTGTTTCGCAGGTCGGGGTTAGATGCTCTATTGCAGCTGAGCAAATCTGGGGTTCAAACCCGATACAATGCTGAGGAAGAAATGACGCGCTGGATATGCTATCTAGGGCCACCTCCTCTTCTCCTACCAACTTTCTCAGGTGGTCAGCACCATATGGGACCGGAAAATACTTTAATCTATAGTGTAAAAATTGAGTGCCTGAAACTGCCGGAATTACTGTCTGGTATATTAGCTCCTGTTCGCCGTCTAATAATAGTCGAACGTTCAGGTGTCTATAATACCAGCGGTTATCTTGTGGGGTGTAATGTTTCCCTTCTTGTAATTTAGACAATATTTCTGATAAGTAGGCCAGTGGTAAAATCTGGTCTGTTAAGAATCCCCTTTCCAGCTGAATGCGCTGGCGATAAAATAATTCGTTTTGACGGTGGTAATTTTCCACCGCCCTACTCACTCGCTGCAATAGAATATCCACTTCCCTTTTCATATGAATTCTATGAATATCTTTACTGAAACCATTTAACTGTGTTAGAATGTCTGTCACTTGGCGGGAGATGTTACTTGCTGCAGCTTGGAGCTGCGCGATGTCCAAGCGGTTCTCTGTCATGTAGAGCCTTGTCTGATTCAACACCGACACCATTTCTTCCTGACAATGGGCCAATGCGCTCTCGCTAGCCTGAGCTTCTTGTACTGCAGACCTTAATTCGTTCACCTGTCCTACAGTAGCGGTGCCAAACAAGGCACGGCTTAGCGAGCCCACAAAATTGAATAGGCCTCTCTTCCTTCGGGTGTCTTGTTGGACTGGTGTTGGAATCTCTGCCTGGAGGAAACCCATGTGCTCCTCCCAGGCACTGACATCTCCGTCTCCCACAACCTCCGCCTGTCTGAGTTCTCCAATTCGCCTTCTTAGGACGGAGACCCAAGCACTGACAGGAGGGGGCGTGGGGGGGTGTAGAACGATCACTGTTGTCCAAGTCGCGGTCAGGGCTCTGACCTCCCCTTCCTCATACACCAACACCCCTTCCTCCTCAAACAAATCGCCATTAGCCATCATAGCCAGGGTGATTATGAGGAGGGACTGGAAGGTGTAGGTTGAGAGAAGTCCGTCACTGGTGGTGCCCCTGGGTCGAACTCCCATGGTTGGGGCTGTGGTGGGGGTGACGGTGGGGGTGGGGGTGTAGGTGGTGGTGATGGTGGTGGCGATGGTGGGGGTATACAGGGCAGCTTCCTCGGCCTCTGCACGGGCGAAGTGGGCGTGGCTGGGTTTGGTGAGGAGTCAGGCCTTTCCCTTTTAGTAGAGCCTAGAGGGTGGAACACTTTGATCCTCTTTTCAGTGCATTCAGAGGTGGTGGTCAAAGCCTTGGGTTTAGGGCACTTGGTTGGGGTCTCTATCCTCCCTCTTTTTGCCCTTGACCTTGTAACAGGACCTGGTGGTGGTGTGCGCGGGGGAGCAGTCTCCACAGCAACGGCTGGTGGCAGGGGTCGGCGCAATGTAACTGGCTTAGGTGAAGCTAGTACTAGCACCTTCTCCCTCGGCGGTCGCTGCTGGGGTGGGCGTGGCACTTGTTGTGGTTGAGATGGGCGTGGCACTTGGTCCTCGTCCTCCACATGCATCAGCTCGTCCTCTGGTTGCTCTGCTCTCGCTTGGTCTTCCTGTTCTATCTGAATTGGAGGAGGCATGTTTGGTATGGGTAAATAAACAGTGTCGGGCACTGCCCTAGGCTGGGGTGGGGGAGGTGGTGGAACATGAACTTGTTGAGCTTTTTGGGCTTGTCTCCGAGCCTTATTTCTCTTTCCTTGACCCGCCCTCGGTTGCCTAGTTCTCAGTATATCCCATTCTATTTCCCCAGATACCATTTTTACCCTATCCCTATTTATACGCCTGCGTTCACCCTGGGGTCCCCTCATAGTTAGGGTGGTACCCCTTATCCCCGTTATTACATAACCATGATCCCACTTGGGATCTAATGGAGCGCTGGTGCCTGATAGCACCACCACATGATCCCCTATTTTTAGATCCTTTGCATTTGCTCTGGCCCTTAATCTCTCATAATTAGCCACTCTACTGGCCTCAGTGCGCTCAGCAGCTTCTCTGAACGCATCTGTTAAGGCCTGTAGGCGCTCACTGAGTACGGCATCTTCTGTTCCCTCTGGAGTGGGGAATATTTTAGAAAAGGGATATCTTGGATTGGTGCCAAAAGTTAAAAAATATGGTGTAAAACCAGTTACACAAGAAGTGGAGACTCTATGTGCCCAGAGGGTTGGACCTAAATGGCTCTCCCACTCTGCTGGTCTTGCATTGATGAATTTTCTTAGTATATTTTTAAAAGTTTTGTTAAATCTTTCGATTTTACCGTTTGTCTGGGGGTGAAAAGCTGTAGAATGCCTTACTTCAGTGCCTATGGATTTAAGGTACCCTTCCACTTGCTGGTTCATAAATTCAAGTCCCCGGTCGGTGATGAGCACCTCTGGGGGGCCATACCTAGGGACATATTCATTAGCCAGATAATCAGCAATGTTTTTAGCTGCTTTGGAGGGTATGGGTTTGACTTCTACCCAGCCAGTTGCGTGATCTATTACAGTCAAGATGTATCTATTACCTTTATCAGAGACTGGGAAGGGACCACAGAGATCCATTCCCAGTATCTGACCAGGATATTTTGCTATTGGCATCGCAGTAGGAGGTACACGCGCCCTACCCACTCTGTTTACAGCACACCTAGCGCATCGGATTAAGACATTATAGGTATCTCTTCTCATGGTGGGCCATTTATAAGCCTCTTGGATCCTATCTAGGGTCTTCCTCATGCCCTGGTGGCCTACTTCAGTGTGGGCGCGCCTCACTACTCTATGCCTAGCTGAGGGTGGCAGGACCAGGCGGGGGTAGGCTGGCTTGCCTGGGGGAGGGGTGAGAGTAAACAGCATGCCATCAATTATGGTGTAATCCCCCTCATCCTCCATCCCCTGTTGAAATTGTTCCAACTCCCTCTGTTCTAAACGTATTTTGTCTTTCTCGAGTTTATCAAATTCCCAAGGAATTTCATCTATCTCCTCCAAGGCACAGACTTCAAGAGAACTGAGAGTCGGCCCTTCCTTCTTGGGGTTTGTTTTTATTCGAGAAAGCATGTCTGCCCGGATATTGTTTGCCCCTTTTCTATATTCAATGGGAGCCCCAAACTCTGCTATTAATACCGCCCATCTTTGAATTTTGGTGTTTTTAACTTCTCCCACAAACAGAGACTTTAAAGGCTTGTGGTCAGTGTAAATTTTGAATTCGCTACCCTGTAGATAAGGTCTGAGCTTGTTTAAGGCATACACGATTGCATAAGCTTCCTTTTCAATCGTAGCCCAATTGAGTTGTGGCCCAGAGAGTTGTTTAGAGATATACTGAACTGGCCTCTCTATGCCTTCACTATCAGACTGGACCAATATGGCCCCTATTGCGTAATCACACGCATCGCTATAGAGACGATAAGGCTTATCCAACTGGGGGTGCGCCATTACTCTATCTGAAGTTAGTAATTCCTTCAGAGTTTCAAATGAGCTTTGCTGCTCTTCCAACCATTCGAACCTGGCATACTTTTTGGTAAGTTTGACCAAGGGATGAGCTACCTTAGCATAATCTGGGATACATTGACGGTAATACCCAGTCATTCCTAGGAAGGAGCGAATTCCGCTCACATCCTCTGGAGGTAGCATATCCCTGATAGCACTACATTTATCTGGGTGGGAATTAATTCCATCTTTTGAAACTTGGTAGCCGAGGAGATCTACCTTCTCTTGTTTGAAAATACATTTACTCTTTTTGACTGTAATTCCGTATTCTTCTAATTTATCAAACACCAGAGCCAAATGGTGATCATGCTCCTCTTCAGATTTGGAATAGATTACAATATCATCTATGAAAGTCATGCAAAATTTGCCAATAAATTCCGAAAACATTTTGTTCATGGCCCGTTGAAAGACGGCTGGTGCGTTAGTGAGTCCAAAAGGCATCCTACGGAATTGAAATAGGCCCCTATGACACACAAACGCTGTCTTTTCCATGCTATCCGGGTCCATCTCTACTTGCCAGTAGCCGCTTTTTAGGTCGATGGTGGAAAAGACAGTTGATCCTGCTAAACTGTCAAAAATATCTTGAATATTTGGAAGTGGATGAGCATCCTTTTTGCTTACAGAGTTTAGTTTTCTGAAATCGACACAAGGTCTATTGCTCCCATCTTTCTTTGGGACCAACAATATCGGGCTTCCCCATGCTGAGCTGCTGGGTTCTATTACTCCCAGCTCCAGCATTTCATCTAATTCTTTATCTACAAGTTTTCTCTTGGCCAGGGGCAAACGATAGGGGCGTTGATTAATTGGGCGCGCATTTCCAGTATCTATGTGCATTTTCACATCTTTAAAGGTACCTAATTTTCCCTGCTTTCCTATGCCAAAAACAGCGGGGTATTTTTCTTCCCATGCTTCTGCCTCTGTGTGGATAGAGGCGAATTCTTGATCTGCACTACCCACTTGTTGCCTTCTGTAACTTTTTCCTTCCAAAATTACCTTTCTTTTTCTGAAGCTAATTTGGGCATCTAATATAAATAAGGCATCATCCCCCAGAAGCAGTTCATGGTGAAGTTTTCTTACAATATAAACTGGAAATGAGCTACCCCCCAAGTTAACTATCGCCTGCCCTTCAGTTTTAAGATCATGACCAGAGAGTGATTTAAGAGATTCCCCCTTTGTCAATACGAGAGGCCGATGATGGGTTTTGCAAAAGGCTCTCCATACATCCTCCCGCATTAGACTCCTTGATGCGCCGGTATCAATGAGGGCACGCATCTCCATCCCCGCCACTGAGATGGAGAGGCAGAACCTCTCATCCGGCGTTTCTATTCCCCCTGGTTAACATATTTGGCTGGCTTTTGAGTGGTAGAGGCCATCTGCATGGCTGCCACCACTGCAGCCTGTACATGTGCATAGCGGTGGGAACATTCTCTTGTGAAGTGTCCCTCCTCCCCACACTCATAACAGACATTTTTACCCCTAAACCTTTTCCCTCCTCCCTGCTTATTTTTTTCCGGTCCTGGATTATCATTTCCCTTCCCCTTCCCTTTCCCTGGGTGATTTACTACCTGAGAACTGGCGATCGGGGGTGGGGGATAGGACGTGTTGAAATATGGGGGATACATAGGCAACATGGGTGTCTGAAAGGGGTACTGGGGTGCTGCACCTGATTGGGGAACGATCACTGTGGGGTTGGATGGTTTCCCCGTCTCCATCCTCTCTACTAATTTCGTAAGGTAATTCACCTTAGACTCCAAATCAGCTATCAGCTTCCAATCTGAAGCATCTGTGGGATTTGGCCCAGAGGGGGCCATTTTCTTAGGGAGGATAGCCCCAATTTCCATTGGTTCATCCTTCCTATCCCCTCTGGTAGGTTGTCCTGCCAGAGCGAATGTGTGAGCCGCAGCTGAGGCTTGTCTTATTGCCTCAGCCAGGGTATCAGGGCGAGCAGCAAATACGTCATGACGTATTTGCTCATCCCTGAGTCCCAACACAAAATTCCTGACCAACGTCTCTTGGACTATCTCGTGGTCCAGGTTATCCACGCTGTAAGCCCTCTGAGACGCTAGTTGGAACTTGCGTCCGTATTGTTTTGCATCCTCATATGGGAGCTGATAGAGATCGGTGAGCCTTGCTCGCAGCTGCTGTTCCTCCTCTTCATTCATGAAGAGGCGGAAAATCTCAGCCCTCGCCAGATCCCATGTCCTATTGGCCGGTACCTGTAGGAATCCTGCCACGCACCTCGCTAGAGGCCCGCTGGCAAGAGTTCCCAAAAGCTCTAGAGTGAGCGTATCATTCGCTACACAGTAGGCCTTTGCCCTGCTTATTCCATCTAGCCACTCTCTCAAAGTGTCCTTATTGGACCCATCATTTACTCCTAGCATGGCGCCATGGCGTTCCATGCGCCTTCTGACCTCTTTAATAGCTGCAAACCTGGCCCTCCTTTGACCCTCGTCAAGCATGGCCAAGTCCGCGGCATTGAGATCCCAATTGATGTCCGCCATGTTTTACACTTTGTTGAGAGAGTGAGAGTAAAGAAAAAAAAAGAAAACTAGATGGCACAAGGTACAGAGTTATAACCAACAGAACCCAGAACCTAGCAAAGTTTTTACCCCGAACATTGCTCACCCACTCTCCTTGTATTATGAGTGTTTGAGTGTGATCATTCTCCCAACCCTATACAGTGGCCCAGATCCACCCTCCATACATCCCATAAATACAATTTATAAGCTCAATCAGAGTTTTTAGAGTTCCACTCACCTACTCTTCCAGCTCATCCTGCCTCTCCTAGGCTATGTCTCACTTCCAGTCAGAAGATTGGGTTGTTGCTCAACTTAGCAACAAGTCCCAGAAGTGGTTCGCCAGTGTAAAGAAGACTAAGGGTTTTTAGCCCATAGGTTCAGTAAGATGAAGAAGTGAGACAAGAAGTCCGAGGTTGTAGTTCGTCTGGATTCGGCCTAGGCGGTGGTGACTCAGCGAGTAACAGAGTACCTAGGTCCGAATGGTCACTTTATTTTATACTCCACAATCATGAATTATTCATACAATCAAACCCAGGAAATATTCCACTAGCTCTTCCCCTTCCCTCTAATTGGTTGAGGGAGAGAGAATCTTCCTTGCCCACACGCCGACCTCTGCTCCCCAGGCAGAGACCATATATGGAATGCATGCAGGTCGGATCCCTCTCCTCAGCCTTCCCCCTCCCACCCCTTACTCATGGATCCCATGGCTCGTGCCAGCCCCCCCCCCCCTCCCTCTTGGCCCTTCCCCCCTCTTGATACCCCAGAGCAGTGTATAAGTAATTAGGTCGGGCTGGGGGAGGTGGGGTGAGCCCTGAGTGGCTCATCTCCCCCTCCCTCCTGGCCAGGCCACGTGTGGCGTGCGTGCCCTGACCATGATCAGGGCTAAATAGGTCGGGTCTGGGATCCAAAGATGCCAATTCTTTACAACAGGTCATAGGTCATTGACCCTCTGGCCCATTATGTACATAAAACCCATTTTATCTAGAATATGTACAAAACTATCAATTACATGATTTCACCTTGGTTTTTCTGTTCAGTTGAATTGCATACTTGTTTAGGTTGTTTATGAAGGTAGATATAAGTTATATTTAGGTATTTAAAAAAAGATAGTTTCAACCCCCCTCTAGACCCCCGCCCCCTCTAGACCCCCCTTACGGCGACATGGGCGCCCTCTAGACCCCCGTTACGGCGACATACTGTTTTTGCTTGTTGCTACCATCTCAAGTATGACAAAAAACAATGTTGTATTTAGTTATTTTCCCTTGTGTTTCTTACACATTATAATGCTTATAGAAAATAATTTATGCTAATGTAGTAGTTCTGCAATCCTCCACAGTGCAGCTTATCCAGAAGGGATTAGTGCACTTCATTAACTCTAGAGGTGTTGCAGTCTGTAAGGCTTGCATTGCATGTCATTTATCTCTAAACCTTTATTATCTACCCTTTATGTTATGTTCTGTTACAAACCGGACTCGTGATGTATTCCGTTTGTACCTCTTACATTTACTTCAGTTTCACTGCTGTTTTATACCTTATGTTTTACCCCACTATTATGTGTTGATCCTTTGGATCCCTTGAGAGTCTCACACCAGTTGTGTGTGCAGATCCGTATGCCCTACCCTGTGGTAGTGGATCCGGATCAGGGTCAAGCCTTGACCATGGAATTGGACTAATAAACCAGAAGGGGAGCAAACACTCTTTGTTGTCTCTTAGTTTATTCGTGTTAAGTTGTGCGAATCACTACAATTGGTGCCGTGACCAGCCCTTAACACACTGTCCGGTTGTGATTTGAATCGCCTGATTTTGCTAAAATCCGCGATTGTGCCTTGTTTTTGCTTTTTAGGAGACCGAGATGGCCGCAAAGTTTCCGGAGGACCGCCCGGACGCCCGGATGGACAAGCCAGCCTCTCCGAGATACACCAGACCTACAGGAGTCCAGCCTTTGGTGGATTTGGCTGCGGATCGCCTTATAGACAGAGGTGCTGGCGTGTCGGATTCGGAGGATTATCGGACCGGAAGGGAAGATAATCAGGGTGCCTGGACGGACTACCGGGAGCGACAGGCTGAGACGGATTCTGATGATCAGAGTTTGTTAAGTACGATTCGTTTGCAATTGTTGCGAACTAAACGTGATTTGCAGGCAGAGAAGACCAAATGCCATGATTTTGTGTCTGAAGTGACACAACTAGTTTTTCAGAACCAGGATCTGCAGGAAACCCTGGATGTGGTAACTGCTCGTTCCTCGCACTACACTGATAGACTCGAGGTAGAAAACGAGAAGTTAAGGTGTGAAGTTTCGAGGATGGATGATTATTCTCGTTTGCAGAACACTGGTATTGAAGAGTTGGTTGAGACTCAAACTGATTTTGAGCTTCATCCACTCCTCAATTTGGCAGAGACTCTATCAAAGCAGTATCAGCCGCTTGATTTGAGTAAGACTGCACCAGGGTGTTCCACCTTTGCAGATGGACGCGCTGGCCAGAGGCGTAGGGATCCATCATTGGATTTCTTTGCTTCCCCGGTGGGTCCGGGCGGGGATTCGGCCAAAAAGGTGACGTTCCAAGAACATCGTAGTTCTGGTATGTCCACCTCCTCCCCTGCTAATGATAGTGTTGGTAGTCAGACCACAAGAGATACTTCGTGGACTGTTCCTGAGGCGGGACGGATTGTTCCTGAAAGGAGGAGTTGTCCAACCCAGACCCCCAGGAAACCAATGGTTACTGAAAGAAGGATGGCTTCTCTGAGTTCGGTTGGAAGCCACTGAGGTCTCTAGTGTGAACACTGGTGATGAGAAATCGGCTGGGACAGAGGATTTCGATAGAGGACGGATTCAGGGGGATGTGTATGTCCCTAAGAAGACACCTAAGAAGTCACCTGGAAAGATAAAGGCGCCGAAGCCACACCTGTTCCTGCTCTGCTTCCTCCTCCGGTACCGATAGTGGAGCATGCCACGGGGAAGAAGCCTTCTAGATCCCGACGGAAATCCGGCTCAGCAGTAGCTCAGCTAACAGAGGCTTTGGAAGATGCTGGTGTGTCTTCCCTTGACTCTTGTGAAGACGTCTCTACCGTGATTGTACAGGCTCTGCAGGCCTGGAAAGACCGGAGAGCTAAGTCGGACTACAGCAAGGAAGGAGCTGGAGATGATAGGAAGAGATACTCCGGGAAATTTGGTTCTCGTAGAGTATGGAGGACTGGAAATGACAAGTGTTGGCTCTGTGGACTTGAAGGTCATTTGGCAGCTGGCTGTCCTAAGAGCAAGGTCTTCCAGGGGCTTCTGAGGTCCGCTGAGGTTCCCGCCTCTAAGCCGGATTCGGAAAACCCCAGCCGACCCTTGTAAGAAGCGAGATGGGGGTCGATGATGGGACACCGCTTCATAGTACTACAGCTCAGACGGATTCTGCTAGTAGTATAGGAACTGGGGGTGTTGCTCAGGCAGGCGTTGGTAAGAAGTTAGCCTTCCCAAGTGGACAGGCGCTTCTGAAGACGGATAATACTAGTCTCCTGCCGGAAAAGGACACCCTTCCAGGTGGAAAGGTTCCCCTGGATAGCCCGGATCTTGTCTCAGATGTGAGATGGGGCCAATCCGGGTACCAAGCTGTTGAAGGACAGATCGTGGTTGTGGGACAGAACCCCAACAAGACTGCCCGGATACAGAAAGTTTCTGTACAACAGTCGAAAACGCTGAGGATCACGGATAATTTGATTATCCGTGAGAGATGGTACGCCCCAGTGGGGTTAGGTGGGAGAAAAGGAGACTTTTTGGTAGATCCGGAAGCTACAACTAGCCTGGTTACTAAGAAGTTCTTTGATTCTCTTTCCCAGTCACCACCTCTGGTTCCGGTCCAGATGGTGTGTGCAATGGGGAATGGCTTGCCTATAACCACTCATGGGAGCGCGTTGTGTCCTATGGTGATAGGAGGACGGACATACATGATTACATGTCTGGTGGTTTCTGGCCTGAAAGGACCAGAAGACGGACTTTTGGGGGCGGATTTTTATTACGTCCACAAATGTAATTTTGACTGGTCTGGATTGCTATTCTTAGAGAATCAGACAGTTTCTGTTATGTGCAAGCAATGGAAGCACATGAAGAAAAGTCTGAGACAGTCGACTATTCAGGCTGTGGAGGTGTCAGAGTTCGTGGATGGAGGTGAAGTCAGGTTGAAGGAGCCTGTAGTCCTCAAACCTCGGTCTGTGACTCTCGCCAAAATAGATCTGGGTAGAGGTTCTGACACATCAGAAGGTCTGATGTTCGAGCCTGATCAGGGATTGTTGAAAGAGTTTGCCTTGGGAAGCCTGAACACATATGTGTTGGGCAACGTTAATTCGGCCGTGGTAGCTTTCTCCAATCCGTCCGACTCCTCAGTGAGATTGAATGAAGATATGGTGGTTGGGAGAGTTAGTATTGTGACTTTATTGTCTGATGCTTCTCTGCCTGATGGGGAAGATGATGAAAGAGTGAGAACTGCTATCATCAATTCCGTTCAGGTGATGGATTCACCGGTGGTGGATGATGAGCTTCTCGCTCCGGAAATAGTTGTTCCAGCTTGTGCCGAAAATCCGTTGGATAAGTTGTTGAGGGAAACTCACCTATCCAAGAAGGAAGAAAAGGAGTTAGTTCGAAAACTGCTCTATGATTTCCAAGATTGTTTCTCCTTGCCTGGTACCAAAGTGGGGTGTACTCATTTGGTTAAGCACGTGGTTGACACTGGGGATGCAATCCCTGTCAAACAAGCCTATCGCAGGTTACCAGTGGCTAGGCGGGAAGGAGCAGAGGCGGAAATTTCGAAAATGTACAAGGAAGGACGGATTGAGCATAGCAGTAGTCCGTGGGGTGCTCCCATTGTTATGGTGGCTAAGAAGGATGGAACCCAAAGGTTCTGTGTGGACTACAGACAGCTAAATTCGGTCACTAAGAAGGACAGCTTTCCCCTACCCCGTATTGATGAGTGTGTTGAAGCCCTGGGTGGGAACCAGTGGTTTTGCACGTTGGATTTGGAGTCCGGATATTGGCAGGTTGCAATGGATGAGGGCAGCAAGCACAAAACTGCTTTCTTATCCAGTGTGGGTCTGTTCCAGTTTAAGGTGATGGCCTTTGGACTGTGTAACGCCCCTGCCACTTTCCAACGCATGATGGACCGTATGTTGGACGGACTGCGTTGGAAGTCCTGTTTGGTTTACCTGGATGACGTAGTCGTTTTTGGAAAAACCGTCCAGGAATGCGCGGACAACCTTAAGTTGGTGCTTGAACGTATTCGGGAGTATGGGCTGAAGCTCAAACCCAAGAAATGCGAGTTCTTCCGCAAGGAAGTGAAGTATTTGGGCAGAATCGTTTCTGGTGACGGGATCCGGGCGGATCCAGCTAAGATCAAGAAAGTCCAGGAATGGCCTGTCCCTAAAACTGCTAAAGAGGTTAGACAATTTCTTGGCTTTGCTTCCTACTATAGGGAGTTCCAGCCGGATTTTGGAGGTATTGTGGCCCCTCTGCAGCAGATTGTTTCAGATGCTGGAAGATTGAAGCGCTATAGTAAACCTATAGTGTGGACTGCGAAATGTGAGGAAGCATTTAAGGCGGCGAAGGCTTTATTGACTTCAGCCCCTGTCCTTGGTTATCCTAGAAGAGAGGGATATTTTGTGTTAGATACGGATGCAAGTGGCTATGGAATGGCCAGAGTCTTGTCACAAATGCAGGATGGAAAATAAGTTGTGTTAGGCTATGCTAGCCACAGCCTCACTCGTCCACAAAGGAATTATTGTGCGACGAAGAGAGAATTGTTAGCAGTACTGACGTACCTGAATAAGTTCCGGCATTACTTGCTTGGCAACCGTAACTATTACGTGAGGACGGATCATGCTTCCCTCCGTTGGCTCCTGAACTTCAAGGATCCGGCCGATATGCTTGCTAGGTGGTTGACCACGTTGCAGGAGTACGGCCTGGATCAAAGCATGATACTTCATCGGGCTGGAAAGAAGCACACGAATGCGGACGGGTTGTCCCGAATTCCCACAAGGAAATGTGGACGTCTTGACTGCACGGATTGCGGTGTCCATGATGCTGTGATCGCTGAAGCAGTTGTCTTGTGTCCTTTGGAGGACGAAATCCGGATGGCGCAACAGGAGGATCCGCTCCTGAAGAGGGTTATGGCTATACTGGATGGTAGTAGTCCGGTTCCCAGCAAAGAAAATTTGTCTTTTTTTTTTTTTTTTTGGACAAATTTTATTCAGGTTGATAACAGGCATTGGCCTTACTTAATGTGAGTCGGGTTATACCCGGTATTCCCCCACACCCTGATTTTTAGCTATTACATTTGAGGTCTATAGGGTGTGTGAGGTCAAAGAAACATTTAGATTGTACATATCATATCAAGAAGAGAGGGAGAAAGGAGATGGGGGATGAATTATGATGGTAAGTGAAATGGGGAGAGGGGGAGGGGTAGGTGAGTGATTAAGTGATAATAATAAAAGGGGGGGGTTGGGGGGGGGGGACATGGGGAGAGGGATGGGGCAGGGATGGGCTGGATAATTATAAACTTTGGGCACTGTGTTTACATGTGCCCCTGGTTTTAGCAATTAATCACGCAAAGGTCTTAGTGAGTTAGGTATCTGTATGACATTGGTCATAAGATCTATTTTCATCCTGGTTTTAAACGCTAGGGTGGTAGGTAGCAACTTGTAGTTGGGGTGTAAGTTGTTCCACCATAGTAACCCATCGTAACAAAATGATTTCTGATATAGGGCAGACACAGGTCTTTTCAACTCGAAATTTAGTTCACGGTTTTCTCTAAAGTCGTAGTTTTCGTCCAAATGTCTTAATTCCAGCCAAGGGACTCGACAAAAATGTAATTGTTTATAAAGAAATTTCATGACATTAAAGAAAATTCTCGTTCCTACTGCCATGGTTTTAGAGTCAACATGTAAGGCATTAATGTTTGTCCATCTAGGCTTTTTTAGAGCGAAGCGGAGCGCTTTATTTTGTAGGACCTGTAATTTACTTATGAACCCCTGGCCTGCATTTAAATAGCATATGTTCCCGTAGACTCAGTACCATAGTTTTTATGAGTAATATTCTCGTTCCTACGTCAAGGGCATGTCTGTTGATGTAGATGTTATACAGACGGACATTGGCCCTGTTAATTATATTGTTAGCCATATCATGGAATTTCAGTTTGGAATCCAGTTTAATCCCTAGGTAGGTGAAAGAGTCTACCCAATCTAAGGCAGTTCCAGCTATCTGTATCTGGGTAGTTGGTGCAGGTATTGTACCTCTAGAGCTTGTTCTAATGCACATGGCTTTTGTTTTTGGTAAGCTGAGAGCTAATTTATTATTAATACTCCACTTTGCAATTAATTCAGTGTCACTTTGACACTTTGTCAGTAGTAAAGCCTCTATATGGGCATCATTAATGAGGACAATGTCGTCCGCGAAGAACAGCATCCTTCCCTGTAAATTCAGCTCAGAGATGTCGTTAATAAAAATATTGAATAAAATCGGGCCCAATATTGAGCCTTGTGGCACTCCATGTTTTATGGGCAAATATTTCGAGTGAATATTGTTGACCTTAACCTTTTGCATACGGTTCAAAAGATAATTTTCTATCCAAGTTAGGAACCAGATCGGAAAACTATACAATTTCAGTTTCTTAAGTAGCAGACAATGGTCTATGGAATCAAAGGCTTTTTGATAGTCGAAAAATACAAGAGCACTTAGCTTGCCTTGGTTCATATTATTCATTAATTTGTAAAGTAATAGGTTAATGGTCTCAATTGTAGACGAATTTTTTCGAAATCCACCTTGGATAGGGGCTAGTATGTCGTGCGTATCAAGAAATAGTTGTATCTGGGTGTTAACATGTTTTTCTAATAATTTCACAGCTAAGTGTGTCAGTGATATCGGTCTCAGGTTATTGACCAGTGTTGAGTTGCCCTTTATGGGAATAGGGACAACAGTGGCCCTTTTCCAAATGTTGGGAATTATACCGAGGTGGATTGATTTATTCATTAGATGTATCATTTGGATTTTGAAAGTTTTAAATAGGTACATATAAATTTTCATAGGTATTTCATCACAACCGGAGGATTTGGATAGGTCAACTTCCGATAACAATTCTAAGAACTGTTCTTCATTTAATAATTCATAAGGGGTATTTGGGTCCCCATGTTTATTAAAGTGGTAATCGGGGTTTGTTCCCTGCTGGACTGAATTTGAAATCTTAGTTCCAATATTTGCAAAATACTGGTTAATAATCGTCGGAACTTCGCTGGCTTTGGCCATGACTTGTGTTTCCGGGTCAAGTAATTTAATTATTTTTGATTGTTTACTTTTAAAAGGTAAATAGTCACTATGTAGTTGCCAAAATTTTTTGTAGTCATACTTGTATCTAGCTAACTGCTCTTTAATATAAGTGCTTTTTGCAGAGTCAACCCTTAAATTAGTTAAATTCCTATAGTATATTGCACGTAGACGGAATTCATTATTATGCGTGCGTCGATATTTTCTAAAATATTTGTCTCTATTGAAAGCTAAATGTAAAATATCATCCGTGTACCAAGGTGGTTTGACCTTCTTTGATTTATACAGTTTCTTAGGGCAGATCTTGTTAGTAATATTTAGCATTCGTTCATAGATAAGGTTCCAGGCATAGTTCATATCATTGGAGTCCATAAATTGGTCCCATTCAGTGTATTTATTTGCTTCTATGTCTATGTTCTCCTGGCTTAGGCCAGTCATGGAACGTGCATAGAAATTACATTTTTGGTGTTTCTCTCTAGTTTTCTTTTTAATATAATATATAATGTAGTGATCGCTTAGATTGTACTCTATTACACCACTAGAATTTACATGTACAACATCAGTAAGAATATTGTCTATCGTGGAATATTGGCCATTCAAGCCCAACCTGGTCGGTAGGTTTATAAGTGAAGTCAGGTATTTATCTGCCACAAGGGAAAGTAGGTCTTTACTTGCATTACTTATATCATCAACTTTGGCCGTATTAATATTAAAGTCCCCCAAAATAGAAAGTTCAGCGTGCATGTATTTTTCTTTAACTGCGTCAATTAACGTACCGAGTTCTTCTATAAATTCCCTTACACTTGACGACGGTGGTCGGTATAAATTAATAAGAACTAAGTTCTTTGAATGAGGATACTTAATGAGAATGATTTGTGCCTCCATCAATTTACTAGATTGAGATAAGTTATTAACTGTTTCATATTCCAATTCATTTTTAATAAATGCGCAAACACCTCCACCTATTGTTCTAGTTCTGTCTAGTCGCTCTAGGTTATAACCATCTAAATTTAGATTATTATCAGATATCTTAGAATTGAGCCATGTTTCACAGAAAAAGATAGCATCAGCAGATATATCTACTAAGTCTAATTTTAGCTGGTTCCATTTCGACATAATGGACCGAATATTGAGACTTAAGTATTTAGCACCTTTAATTTGACTTAGGTCTTTCAGACTATTCAACTTGTTGCAAGGTTTAGTCATTGAACGAGGTTGTCATAATGTCAACATGTGGTAATACTTTATCATAGTAATGTAGGACTCCTGGTTTACAGTACCTTATAGATAAATTGGCATTGGCCAAGTGAACAAAACACAAACTGGACGGATTCTCGGATAATGTCAAGTTAAACCTGGTACAAAGATTAGCGTCCTCAAGAGATATAGATATATTTTTGGAGAACAGTACAGCTCCACACGTAGAGATATTCCACGTAGAATGTATTGTTAAATAGTAAATTGCCAATATTAAAAGGGTTGTCATAATATCAACATATGGTAATACTTTAACATAGTAGCCTGGGACTCTTGATTTACAGTACCTTATGAATAAATTGGCATTGGCCAAGTGAACAGAACACAAATTGGACGGATTCTCGTATAAAGTCAAGTTAAACCTGGTATAGAGATCAGTATCATCAAAAAAAAAGTTTTTGGAGATCAGTACAGATCCGTATACAGAGATACTCCATATAGGATGGAATGTTAGGTCATAATCACAAGCATAATCGTGGTCACAGTAATTACAATACTGAGGGGATCTTTCCGTGGTCTCTAAATCGACTATGTCAGATAGTGCATTAGCGGCCCGTACCATGTAAGACTGACAAGTAGTTACGGAGATAAATAGCTCAACAAAATATAACACAACATAAGCATGTAATATCATCACGTCTTCCCTGTCGACACATTGGTATGTTAATAGATCACACATTTAAAACGTCATGGCAGCGAACTATCTGCTTCCCCCAGTCAGCAATAACAAACTCTCTCGGGTGCAGTCCGTCCGACAGGTAGTGGTAATTGTACTCAGTAGCTCCATAGCGCCTACGGTGAATTTTGCTTAGGAGTGTCGGCGTATGCAATCCATTTCCCGTGTTTTTCATACGAATATAGTAGTTGACGTCCAGCAACACCGTATTAAGTGTTGTTTGTAGGTGATGTCTTCCACTATGCCAGTTGTACCTGTTAATGTCCATACCTGGGATTGGACAATAGACTGGCGTAATTTGTGGATACTCTGCTTCGAACCTGTCAGCGACAGACTCTAGCCTCTGAACCAGGTGGTTTTCTACCGCGTATCTGTCACCAAATCTCAAGTTGCACACACCGTGTTGTTTATATGTTAGATCACATATACCTGCAAACATTATGCAGAATCTGGGTGAATAATAGTCGAGCACTGGTTTGACGGCATTATACAATTCCACAAGGCCTTTGCCTTTATGTGGAGAGATACGAATCTCGTCCGAGTCAACAAAGGGTGCCAAGTTGACGCCACGTGAGTCCGTGGCCACTATGGTAATCACTCCGGTCGGGTCGTCTACCGGGGGAGCCATACTATATGTAGAAAAATACAGTTCTTTTGGGAGGAGAAATAATTTACCTCTGTTTATGTCTACTCCTACGTCCTCCTTTGCCTCAAGCGTTTTTTGGAGTCTCGATACCGTGTTGGTGGTCAGAAAAATCTGTGTTCGGTGTGTAAAATTCAGACGAGTGTCCTCTCGACCTGCTAGGCAGCTGCTGTTTACTACCAGTGCCGGAGGGAGGTGGCCGTTTGGCTGTTGGCTCCTTCTTTGTAGGGGGAGTGACTGGGGAGGGTGGCTGTTCCCGACTCAGTTCGCGCTCTCTGCTTCCTTCACCTTTGTTATCCGTTTTAGTGGGTGTAGGCAAATCGGTGGCGGGCAACTTGGAATCGCTTGTCTGCTTTGAAGTAGGTGGTATATTTGGCTTGGATTTGGAGGGTGAAATATTACCAGAATGTGTGTTTGGTAACTCATCTGATCTTTTGGCAGCTGGTGTTTCCTTATTGTCTGACGATTTTGCGGCTGGGAGCTTGGGGTCGCATTCCAGATTTGGATCAGGTGGTGTATTTAGCTTGGATTTAGAGAGTGGCGTATTTCCTGATTGTGTATTTAATAACTCAGCTGATTTTTGGGCTGTCGGTGGTTCCTTATGGACTTGTTCGGTCTGGGTTAAGGTATGAACCGTGCTCGATTGGTCAATAGAGTGGTATGATTGATCAGAGTTGACGGATAATCTATCTTCTTCAGGTTTGAGGTCCTTATCGATTTCTATTGAACTGTCAGCTTCTACAGTCACAGGTGGTCTGACAATTTTCCGTTGAAGTAGAGGTGGTGGTAATAATGGTTCCTCTTCCGTTAGTGGGTCAGCTATAGCATCTTCGGCCACTGGCATGTCCTGATGGACTTGTGCTTGGATATGATTCTCAGTCTCCAAGTTGTTGTGAGTGTCCTTGGTGGGATCAGCCTCAGGATTAGGATTAGGATTAACTTCTGTCTGATCATGGTGTCCCGTCCCCTCCTCTTCCTGACCATACGCAATGTTATCATCTTGATCCTCCTCCAGCTCTGGCATGTCCAGTTCAGCGTTGGCCACTGCTAGGTCAAAATCAATAGGTTCATTTTCTTCATCTTCCTCTTCCCAGGTCTGTCGAGCTGCATTTTTCTTGGGAATGGCGTCTTCTCGACGAATTTGCTCCCGTATGCCCATTAGGATGCTGCTGTGTTGATTAAGGCCCAGCCACTTGGTTTCCTTGCTTTTTAGTGCTTTGGAGTGGATGGGTATTCCTATTCCCCACCATCTATCGTATGAGCATTCAGCTAAGGTGGCCTCCCCAGTATTCAGTAGCGCTTTTCTGGCTTGTTTGTCTTGAGTGAACTTACTAGAGAGTATATCTCTCATGTAAGTATATTTCACTAAGTCCCATTTAGTGTTGGGGCCACACTTATCTCCTAATTTCTTCGCCTCCCTCGGGCATATGACATGGGTCAGTGCTCATGCAATTATAGGATTGTTGGTACATTTCGCTCTTTTTTGTTGGTACGCTTGTTCGGCTGTGAAGTAGTTATTTCCATCATATCTAAATAATGACTTACCAAAATTAGATAGAGGAGAATGTTCTCCTTGATACCCGATAGCGCCGGAGATTTGTTTTGTCTTGAACTGGCTGATTCTTAGGCAGTCTGGTAGAGTATTTAGTTGGTCGTGGGAGAAGAGATTATCGCCAACCTTGATTTTTTCTTTGGCTAGGGCGACATCAATACCTGGGGCAGCTTTCCTTGAATTAGCTAATATTAGTCGCATGTCAGAGTAATTGCGCGCCATCTTCCCTGGCAGGTCTGGATTTATGTAACATTGCTCATACCCTGTGATCTGTTTCATCCGCGCTTTATTCCGGAATATTATATTCCTCATCTCTTCATCCTTAAACTTTACTATTATGTTTCGATGAAATCCTGCTCTGTCACTTTGGTAGCCCATTCTCGCTGCGTAATCCAAATCTTTGGCTTCGAATGTGAGGTGAATTTTCAGACAAAGGTCTGCAACTCTAGCCCATGTAGTTGGCCCGTCCATTTGATTTTCATCCGGTGTTTCTGGTAGGCCAGAGATTATTACATGTTTCTTTCTCGCTCCGCGGTCTAGTTCCATGCAATAGTTCTCTAAATGAGTGGTGACAGCTTGCATATAGTGCGACTCTAGTTCGAGTTGCTTTACACGCGAGTTCAACCTTACAGTATTAGCTTTTACATCTCC
This sequence comes from Sthenelais limicola, assembly GCA_942159475.1. Taxonomy (NCBI): domain Eukaryota; kingdom Metazoa; phylum Annelida; class Polychaeta; order Phyllodocida; family Sigalionidae; genus Sthenelais; species Sthenelais limicola. The sequence continues at coordinate 84,185,875 of OW804101.1, read as the reverse complement.
CACCTGTTTGTCATATGTGTGGAGTCCTCTCATTTGTTCCTCTAATCTCAGGATTCTCTCCTCCGCAGGTAAATTCTCCAATGGTTCGTTATCAGCCATTTTGGTGAGCACAAGGTATATGTTAGTAGAAACAATAAGGCCACGGCCACTGTGTCCAGCAGTGACAGAAGCAAACACACACAGATGACTTGCAATACGGGTGTGACAGCCGTAGGTACACTGAATGTATTTTGATCCTAGTATGTATGTATAGCGAGTCTGCCTATGCCACGTATACTGATTGTTTACCGGTATCGTACTCACATGAGTGGTGCATTGTTTTTCCTCAACTAAGTCCAAATTATAGGTTTTGAAGGTGAATCTTTCCCAAATACATTATCAGCCCATCCCGGGGCAAGTTCTTGATGATGTATGATACAAATGGATGAATAATGAAGGAAAGGGAGAAATGTTTGTCCTGTCGTAGGCGGACCTCCAATGGCACATGTCTTACTCCATTGAGCGCTCATACACCAGTCTGGTGAGCCACAGGACTTCTGTGTATATGTCCGTGACCGAGACAAATTAGAAATGGTCCGTGGTGTTTTATGCTTCCGTTGGTTGCGTAAGAACACTGGACAGACGTACGTCAGGAAGATAATTCCTGCCTCAATGAGAAGTGACATCTTCCGTTCCTTGCATGGTTCCGGATTGGAAGGCCATTATGGAGAATTCAAGACCAGCTGGAAGGCAAAGATAAAATATTTTTGGCCTGGAATGCGGTATGATTTGAAACGATGGTTGAGGGCTTGCCCTGCCTGCAGTATGCGGAAAACGAGAGGAGGATGTGGCATTACACCGCTTAAGAAGGAGATCCATGGTGAAAGGTGGAGTAGGTTGGCCTTGGACATTATTGGTCCATTTAAGACTACCCCTAGAGGCAACAACTATGTGATGGTGGTGATGGATCATTTCTCGAAGTGGGCTGAAGCATATCCTATGCCGGATCACACGGCTGAGAGGTGTGCTGATGTTCTATTCAGGGAATGGATCCTGAGATTCGGTTGTCCGGTTTCGCTGCAGACGGACGGAGCTCCCGAATTCAGATCACAACTGTTGAGGAGTTTGTTGGAGATGTTAGGGGTAGAGAAACTGACCACTCTACCGTACAGGCCTCGGTCGAATGGGCAGGCGGAGAGATTTAACCGAGTTTTGGTTGAGCAGCTCTCTTGCCTGACTGACTATTCGGAGACGGATTGGGACTTGCTTGTTCCATGTATAGCTCACGCTTACAGGGGGATTGTGCATGCGAGTACGTTGTGTACGCCTAATTCGGTAGTCTTTGGCTCAGAGCTTGTGACTCCTGTGGATTTAGTCCATGGAGTAGAACCAGGAGGACTGGATTTTCCTTGTCACTTGGCGTACGTGGAAAATGTAAGACAGTGGATGAGAGAGGGACATCAGTTTGTCAGAGATAACCTTGGCGTTGCCGCAGTGCACCAAAAGAAGGATTTTGACAGGCGGGCGTGCCCTAGACGCTTTGAAGTGGGGTCTGTGGTATACAGGTACTGTCCCCCTAAGGCTGGGAAGAAATTCGGTCCCAAATGGGACGGGCCATTCAAAGTGCACAGATTCATAGGGGGTACTACCTATGAATTGGAAACCACTGAGGGATTGGTCAGGTATCACATTGTTTACCTGAAGTCTGCTTTCGACGAGAAAGGGCCTATCCAGGCAGTCAACTTGGAAAAAGCCCCGGAGTTCCGTAAATTAGAGAAGGCTGGACGAGATATCCTGAGGTGGGAGAATGGAAAAGTCTTAGCTGGTGCTGAGTGTCCGAAAATGAAAGAAAAAGACAAGATTACTGTTGGGGTTAAGCCTAGAGGCAGACCCAAGAAGAATTCTGGTGTAGACATCCCTCCCGTCCGCCCGGACCAAGCAGTCGATGCTGATCCTGCTGTGGCCCGGACTGGTCAGAAGGGGAAGTCTAAGTCAAAGAAAAAGGCTAAGAAGAAGGAAAAGAAACCCAGTATTCCTCCAGTAGTTGTCCCTTCTAGGAGACGTGTTGGTAGGCCGTCAAAGGCAAAGACGGACTTGGTAGTTAATAAGCAACCAGTCCCTGTTGCTGTGACGGATCCTGCTAAGCCTTCGAAAAGAGGGAGGGGGAGGCCTAGGAAAATTTTGAGTGTGGCTCCAAATGTTCCTATTTCTCCTCAGAAGAAAATGGACAGTGCTCCACCAGTGGCTGCAAGGGTTAAGCGCACGCGCAAAGCCCCATCTAGATTGCAGTATGGGACTTAAATTAAAGTACAGGTAGGGCTTTCCAGATGGGCCTACATTAAAATTACACAACGAGAAGTCGGTGGTTGACTGATCGGATGGAGTCCGGCCACCCTTTTACGGCAGTTGAGGAATTTGTCATATGAATTAAATGACCGGGAAAGAACCAAACTGTCCGTTTGGCTTGATTGAAACTGAACTGAGAATGGCTTAGCTTGGGAGGAATCCCGTGTTCGAGCTGAACTGGACCTCCCAGGGAAGCTTGAATCAACTCAGAGATTGGGTTGAAATTGCTATTAAGTCGGTGCAGTGGATACTGGGCTTTATGGACAAGGTATCCACTTTTGTCTCAAGTGGAAGACCAGAATAGGCTGCAGAAATTACATCACTGTACGACCTATTAGAAGAGTGTGACTGGTTGGGCTGGTTTGAAGGCCTAGAGCGGGAAATGGCGCTGGTGAATGCGGTGGCGGTTTTGAGAACTACAGTTACCACGCTGGCGTGAGTGCTGTGGTGTTACACCCTTTCTCAGTACACTTCCTGCTCCGGCCAAAACAACATACCAACGATAGATTCAGCCTCAGAAAGAAGTGAGTTGAAATGGGTTAAGACTTTCTTGACATGTACTGAGATACTACTAGTTCACTAGTGGGAAGTTGTCTTGTACTAGACACGCTGAGTTTTCAGTTTTGAATTGTTTTGTTTGTGAGTTTGAGCGGGTGTTAGCACGCCGGTATAGAATGAAAGTCATGCTTGTCGGCCATGACACCGGTGCTCATACCGTATGAATGGAGTGTAGGTTTTGGTAATACGTGGCTCTTTACACCATAACTAAACATAGTTTAGTTGAATACAACCTCTACTACTCTCAAAAGGAGTACACCTGTGCTAGCTGTGTTCCCTTGGACTTGATTTACCCGTAAATTGTGATGTTTTTGACCGTGAAACTACTCCTCTTTGCCTCATGTAATGAGAATGGGTTGAGATAGTTTCAGGTATTGTATTTATTGTATGTACTATGTGTGTGTGTAGGGCGAACCAGAAATGATGGCGGACCGAACCAAGGAAGGGCTTCCTAACCAGAAGGATCCCTTGGGGTTGGACAAGAAGTCGGAGGGTGACGAGGACATTTCTCCCGAGCAGGAGCGCGAGCTCTTACGTGAGGGTGTTACGGACCTCCTCTACCTCGACCCGGCCAACCAGGCCATCATCGATGCGCTGGACTCCGATCCGGAGGGACCCAAGCCTCTGGGTACAGAGATCCAACCCCTACGCAGTGACGAAGAAGACATGGACGTGACCCCAGCGAAGCCGGACGATCCGGACCGGAATGGACCCAGGCCTTCGGGCAGCCAGAGCTCCGGCTCTGTTAGGCATGAGTGGACGTCGCCGAGACGGTCCGGACGGAAATCCGCTTCCCCCCGGAAGTTGCTTAGGTCGGGTGAGACCGGTTTGCCAGACAGGAGCCGTTCTGTCTCTCCATACCCTAATCACCGCAGCACTAGAGGTAGGAGCCCTAGCGTCCGCCAAACTGCCAGTGGACGTATGAGAATCGAGACTCAGCCTGAGTCTGTGGTCCGTCGACCTTCAAGGTCGAAAGGTGCTCCCTCTAAGACCAGTGTTACCCGAAAAGAGACAATTCCTGAAAAGAGAACTGATGAGGGAAGGTCAGCCAAGAAGGACCAACCCAAGAAAGACCAGTCCAAGAAAGACAAAGATGAGGACCAGCCATCCACTAGCAAGACATCTGGTTCCAGCTCCAGGAGGTCGGCTAGGCTGAGTCCAGCAAAGCGTGCCACAGGCACAGGGTCTTCGGCAGAGCCTAAGACCACCCAGAAAAAGAAATCCGTGATCAAGAAGTGTCACATCCATCGAGCTGAGAGGCGGACTGCTCAGGTTGGCAGAAGGGGATCTGTGGAGGACTTCAGACTGGAGCTAGATTCGTCTAGTGAAGTGGTTCCCATGAACCCGGATTGAAGGAGTTCAATGACTCTCAGATGTCCCGATATGAGAGCCATATCTGGCCTGAGCATGTTCGTGCAGACGCCATGGATTCTGGTACCTACCAGAAGATCGCCAGCTCACACTGTCTCTGGGAACCTGGATTCAGGTGCCCGTTCCTGGTCTGCAGGTACTTGGTGCTGAATCCGGAGGGTGTTAGAGTGTACCGAACTAGGGAACGCCTATTCCGCCATTTGTGTGAGGAACACTCCCCGTTCATCGAGGTCTGGATCTGTCCGTTCCCGCGCTGTCAACAAGTCCTGGACAGGCGTGTGGAACTGGTCCAGCACCTAATGAATGGGGAAGTTCTTCAGCATCACCTCACCCGGAAAGAGGCCCTTGAAAAATTAGTGACTGTAATGCCTTCAGTTCGACCTCATGGCTCGTTCCAGCGCATGACGTATATGGCTGAGCAACATCTTCGAGTCATGAGGAAGAGCACTCGAGGGAAGAGAGGGCTAGGTGGTTCCAAAGCCGGATCTGCGGAGAGCATCAGAAAGCCTGGTAGGCAGGACGGAGCCCATTACACGAAGCCTTCTTCGGCTGCTGGAAGTGCCAAATCTGCTTGTGAGTCCCCTGTTGCTTCCGAATCCGGATCGAGGAACCCTCCCGATCATAGGAAGCGTGGACGTTCAGTGGCTTCCGAGGAAAGGCTCCAACAGTGTGCTCCTCCAGCAAAGCGAGTGTCGCGAAGAACTCAGAAGTGGATGGAGGGCTTGCTGGAAGGTCTCCCTTCATCCGGAGCTGCTTCTGAGCTGGTCACTCGGGTGGAGACTGTGGTGAGTGATGCCCTCACCCAAGTTTGTGTTGCAGCCGATAAAGCTCGGGTTCAGCTTCATGGTATCCTGCAGGAGATGGTTGGACCTTTGCAGTCCGTGGACAGCGTCCGCCAATCCGTGGCTGAGCTTGGTGACCTCAGGGACGCCAATCGTGGTTTGGAGAAGTTGGTGGAGGAAATGAAGCAGTCCGCTGCTGAGAAGGACGCCACCATTCAGACACTGAGAGAGGCCAACTGTCGCCTCAGAGCCAGCCTGGATGATGACACTAGGTTGGCTACCCCAACAGAAGTGGTTGTCTCTAATCCGGCCCAGACGTCCGCCCTTCCGGACCCTGCCCAGCACCGTCCAGCAGCAGCTACGTGCCCGTCGCTGGTCCGGCCATTCTCCCTCAGCTACAGCAAATGAGTCGGTGGATTCAACAACTTTCTGCCCAGGCGGGATTGGTTGTTCCTCAACCTCCAGTGGTTCCTCCTCAACCATCTGCGGATCCGTTGATCCCCCATTGGCTGTATGCTCTACCTCAGACGAACCAAGCAGCCCCAGCACCTGAGACGGAAGTTCCTCCACAAGGAACTGCTGGTCGTGCGGATCCGGACGCCCATATGACGGACGGAACTGAGTCCACCCGCCTGTAAAGTTTTTTGTTGCTGAGCCGTTTTGCTTTTGCTGCCATTGTTATGACCAGTTGTGTTCCATTTGAAAGAAATTTTTCTCCTGAATCATTTTTCTCGAGATAAAACTTTTTAACGTATCTAAGGATTCATTTATATTTTTGTATTTTGATATTACACTGTTCAGATATTGTTCTTACGTGCGCAGGTCTCTGAAGCTCCTTTTTGTCGATTGGGATTTATATTTTTATTTCTTAAAGAAATGTTGTTATCCTACAGTTGTGAGGACACCTTATGCTCCTGCTTGTACCATTTTTTAACTTTATACTGCCGTGACTTGTGTTTTTGGATGTTTTACTTAGAGATGTAGCGACCTGTACTTGTTAACTTTGTAGCTAGGACACAATATGCTCCTTTGTGTACTTTTACTAAAGCTTTATTTAACTATTTGGTTACAGGTCCGCAATGATAATTCTCTTGTTCTTATATATATCCATTTTGCTCTTACTTGCCGATTTTTCAATGGGGTTTTTAAAAATCTGAAAAAAGGGGGGGGGTATTGTAGTAGTTCTGCAATCCTCCACAGTGCAGCTTATCCAGAAGGGATTAGTGCACTTCATTAACTCTAGAGGTGTTGCAGTCTGTAAGGCTTGCATTGCATATCATTTATCTCTAAACCTCTATTATCTACCCTTTATGTTATGTTCTGTTACAAACCGGACTCGTGATGTATTCCGTTTGTACCTCTTACGTTTACTTCAGTTTCACTGCTGTTTTATACCTTATGTTTTACCCCACTATTATGTGTTGATCCTTTGGATCCCTTGAGAGTCTCACACCAGTCGTGTGTGCAGATCCGTATGCCCTACCCTGTGGTAGTGGATCCGGATCAGGGTCAAGCCTTGACCATGGAATTGGACTAAACCAGAAGGGGAGCAAACACTCTTTGTTGTCTCTTAGTTTATTCGTGTTAAGTTGTGCGAATCACTACACTAATATTAATTTATTTATTGCTGAAACCCAGACCCCCGTTACGGCGACATTAATATACCCCCAAACTTTTTTCAAAATTCTAATCCCATTATTTAGTAGGAAAGAATTAGCTGGAGATTTTTCAATGAATATAATAGATATACTAATCATAAACAATGATATAAGTAATGGTGGTAAGGGAGGGTTTCATTTTTAGTTCTTCTAGGTCTATGTGTTCAAAACAAAATTTAGACCCCTGTTACGGCGACAGGACCTTCCCCATAATCAACTTTACATAATATCATCAAGAAATGAATTGAAGGGACTTCCGGTTCGGAGTGACTAGTGAAAAGGTGTTTCGAAAGGCCCGCGCCTCGTTGTCCCCTTTTTTTTTCAGTTGCTCGGTGGAAGGTGTTGCTCCTTAGTGACAAAAAGCTGTATAAAGCTATAGAGAACTGCTCGAGCATAATCAATAGAGACACTGAATGGATTTTACTGAGATATTGATGATCAAAAAGCTACACACATGTGTCAGGAAGGATTAGGCGTCAGCCATCTTAACTCCTGGGTCCCTCCACGGTCGTGAGGAAGACAGGTCTTTTCAGCTCATAGGAACACCACACGGGCTCGGAAACAAGTCAACATTTGGCTTGTATTGTTGGAGATCTAGACATAACTCAAAGGACTTAGGACAAATAGCTTAATTTTATGTGGAAGTGATTTTATACATTGCAAATCGAAGTTGCCGCTCGTCATGCGCAGTGGTGTACTTCCGGATCTACGCACATGGAATAACCGTTAAAAACTGTTGGTAGTATTGCGGGAACACTCTAATCCCCTATCGCACAAGCTCAGCACATTACCAAGGACAATATTAACATATAGAACACACAAGGCAGTGAGTTTTCATTTATTCGATTGCATTCAGTTATCCAAAGGCGGGTAAAAATACTAAACCGGAACTTAAGATATAGGTCAGAACGCCCTAGTTCCAGGAGCGCGCCCTGCACAGGCGCAGCAGAACAGGAACTGGAAGAAAGCTGTAAACGTAAACATCCGCCCAACCTTAGACTATTTTAGAGTTTGGCTAACTAAATTGTGCCTCTTAGATGACTTCTAAGGGTATTACGGGCTCAGAAAAGAGAAGGAGAGAAAAAGGTGAAGAAGAGGGGACGAACAAAAAGCAAATCGTAGAAATGGCCAAGTCAGGCATCTCGAACGATGAAATCAAGCTGATGTTTGAACAGATAAAACAACAGATCGCTGGTACCACGGAGAAAAACACGAAAGATATCGCCGCGCACGAAGTAAGGTTTGATAAGAATGATACAGCCAACCTCGAGCGGGATCTGAGACAAGATCAGTTCGAGGTAGAATTATCAAGACAAAATGATGAAATCGAGGTCATGAAGATAAATATGGTAAAAAAAGATGACCGCAGATTGGTAGCGGCAGGTGCCTCTCTCAAACAAGAGCAGGAGGATGTGATTAGAGAAAGGATAAAGGACCTGGAACTTAACCTTGTCTTAGACGGAGCTGACAGAGAAGGTGAGGAAGAGGACGACATCATGTGCAAGAATATGGCGGCCTTCGTTCTTGAGAATAGTATGGGTATATCTAAGGCTGTACAATACATCGCGACACGCATGGGTAGGGGAAAGGCGGCCCCGATCCTAATGACATTTAACTCACTTAAGGATGTACACAGTGTGTGGAGCAAACGTGGTAACCTTGAACACAGTCTAGATGATGAAGGCAAGAGAAAATACTGGATAAGAAAGGATCTCCCGGAGGTTGTACGAAAGCGAATCGCAAGGGCCGCAGCAGGGGCCTCACGAAGGTACGAAACTGTCATTAATGCCAACGGCGATGTCATATTGGATAATAGGAGGTTCAAGTTTGATAGGCTGGAGATGCTACCCAAGCGTTTTACGCTGGGTTTCCTTGCCAAGAGGGAGGACGGGCAGACCTTCGTATTTTTCACCAAGGAATGCCCGCTCTCCAACCACTACCCCGCTAAATTCAAGGTAGAAGGTAGATGGTATAACTGCGTAGAGCAATTCTTGGCCTATACAAAGGCCATTCTGGATAACGACCTACAAAAAGCCCAGATGATCATGAACTTCGAAGATCCAGTTCAGTGCAAGTTTGCACTAGGTGCGTACGTTTCAGACGAAGTTTGGAATAGATGGGAAGACACAAGAGAAGAGTCCCTCCTAAAAGCACTTAGAGGAAAAGTAAAGTACAACGACCTGATAGGCCAGTATCTGATCGCCACCGAAGACAATCGGGGAAGCCTCTGCAAGCAAAACAGGATGGGGCATTGGCCTAAGCTTGTACGATGATGATGTCCTGGACCAGAGTAATTGGTGTAAGGACGGGAACCTCTTAGGTCGCTCGTGGATGACCGTTAGAAAAGAACTGGTCACGAAGGCTGCCATCAACGACAAGAATGAAGAGGAGGATGGTATGGAGGTTGTTGGAGGGGGTACTTAAATAGGTGTTTTTTGTCAGCTATCGTTAGTTTAAGACCTACTCTTATCACATTATGGAAGGTAACAACATCAATTTCTATTCCTTAAATGTTAACGGAATATCTAGCATCAAGAAAAGAAAAGCCTTATTCAGATTTCTTAATACGAAAAAGAACGCAATATTTGCATTGCAAGAAACTCATAGTACAGACAAAGATGTTAAAATCTGGCATAACCAGTGGCAAGGCAAAGCACACTTTATTCATGGCAAAAGTAATGCCAGAGGAGTGGCTATTTTAATATCGAAAGACTTAGATGCTACCATAACAGGTAAAGGTGGTAACGATACTAGTAGAATAGCATATATGGATATTATAGTGGAACAAAAAGAATACTCTGTCTTCTCATTGTACTTACCAACTAAAGACATGTATAAAGATCAGGTGCTCACATGTAAAACACTAAGAGGTATTTTAGATTTAAGAGCTGATAAATCTCTTATTCTTATGGGTGACTATAATCTAAATATCATTCCAGAAGAGGAATTTTTGAACCTCAGTGATAGTCAGCAAGTCAAATATGACGGGCTGAAAGAAATGTTTAAAATCATGAATGACTTTGAGCTGTGTGATATCATCAATGAAATGTCTCCTGATGGAGCGAATATGTCAACCTGGTTAGGACGAGGACAAACCTCGAGACTCGATTATTGTATGATTAGCTCAGGAATAAGAACTGACGTAAGAAGTGTTGATAACGTGTTCTGCGAACACTCGGACCATAATTTAATCTCCTTTACAATTAAATCTAATGAAGAGTTAAGAGGTCCAGGCGTATGAAAATTTAGTAAGTACCTTTTAGGTAACGAAGAATATGTATCGTTGATTAAAGAAAAAATGATTGAGGCACAAAGTGCTGAAGGCTTAAGTAATGCGAGAATGCGATGGGATTACACAAAATTTATCATTAGGCTTGAAACCATAAGATTCACTAAAAATATAAATAGAATAAAACGCAAGAACGAACGCATGTGTCGAGACAGGTTAAGAGTGTTATTCCAGAAAGGTGTACTAAATCAAGCGGAGAGTAGAGAATGTGAAAATATTCAGGACGATCTAAGAGCTACTCAATACATAAAAGCACAAGGTGCAATGGCTAGGAGTAGAGCCCAGTGGTTAGTGGATGGTGAGAAGCCATCTGCCTACTTTCTAAACCTCGAAAAGAGGAATTATAAGAAAAAGGTCATTTCCCAGCTTGAGGTCAATGGGGTAACAATTTGTAAACCCGAGGAAATCCTAAAGAAAAAGAAGGAATTTTACTGTGAGTTATACAAGGAGAATGTCATCGATCCCTCTGTACACAATCAATTCTTACTATCGTACGACGGGCCAACCTTTGATTCGCTTGAATGTGAGCTGCTAAACAATGTCTGTACCAAGGAGGAAATCAAGAAAACACTTGACTCCGTGGCAGCAAACAAAACTCCTGGTCCCGACGGGCTCCCGGTGGAATTTTATAAACACTTCTGGCCAACACTTGAACCCCTATTTATGAATGTTATGAGTGAATGTATACTACACGAACAGCTATCTCAAGATATGTACAGAGGTATTGTGACTTTAATACCAAAAAAAGATTGCAACTTGAAACTTATTGGTAGCTGGCGCCCTATTACATTACTGAACACAGATTATAAGCTAATATCCAAAATGTTGGGGACTAGGCTTAAAAATTGTATCAATTCGGTAATCAATGAAGATCAATACGGATTTATTAAAGATCGCTATATAGGTTGCGCCGTAAGAAGGTTAGAAGATGTAACTCAGTTCTTGGATAAAAACAAGAAAAAGGGTCTATTTGTTTCTCTCGATTTTAAGAAAGCGTATGATTCTGTGTCGTGGTGCTTTTTATATAAATGTTTGAAAGATTTAGATGTTGGTGATGACTTTCTAAGATGGATTAAGTGCTTGATGTCCGGCTCTAAAGCCTGTATAACGAATAATGGTCATTTGTCAGAGTGGTTCGAGGTTAGAAGGGGCGTCAAACAAGGCGACCCCATATCTTCTTTACTATTCATTATTGTTGTGGAAAGGCTCGCAGCTAGAATTCGGTGTGACCCTGAATGCAGTGGCATTGTATTCGGCGGTGTCGAGAATAAAATCATCCAATTTGCCGATGACATGACGATCATGGAGGATAATGAAAGCTCGCTGGCTAGAATGATGCAGATAATTAATGAATTTAGTAGTGTATCTGGCCTCACCCTTAATGTTGGAAAAACTAGAGGTTTTAATATTGGAGAAATGGTTTTAACCCAAGAAGTCTGCCAGAACATTAACTGGACGAATTGCATGAAAATATTAGGTGTATACCTAGTTTATCCTTTTAATAAACAACTACAGAACTCCATTAATTTTGAATCTGCTTTTGAAAAAGCTAATGTTGTTGTGAAACACTGGAGCAAGAGAGATATTTCTTTGAAGGGGAGAATTACGATTGCAAATGTTTTAATTATACCACTGTTTATGTATGTAGCTAACCTGATCGTTATAGAGGAATAAAAAATTTGTGAGATACAAAAGCTGGTAAGCGATTTTGTCTGGAAGAAAGGCAAACACAGAGTTGCGAATTATTACTTATGTAGAGATATAGAGGATGGAGGTTTGAAACTTCACGATGTGCGTGCAAAACTCATCACGAACAAATTAAAGTGGGTGCAAAGGTTAATAAATAACCCGTCCGATAAATGGCCTGCCCTAGTCAAAGAGTATCTTGGCCTGAATATCAGAAGGGTATGCAGCGATAGGCAGCTTATTGATGCTGGTTTTTCTGAATTTTACGCGGAGGTCTTTAAGGTATGGAACAGGTTCTATGGGCGTCAACAACCCAGAAGCAAAAAAAGTGTACTGTGCGAAAAAATCTGGAACAACAGATGGATAAATCTCGAAGATGGTCTGAGCAATGTCAAACTATGGAAAAAGAGAAAAGTTAACAAAGTTGAGGATGTAATAAATTATGGTAGAGTCAAGAATAAGAACGAGATTAAGAGTGACTTCAATATATGTATTAATTTCCTTGAGGAGATGAGTCTTAATAAGAAAATACCGGTTAGTTGGCTACAAATTATTAAAGATGGTGAGGTTTCTAACTACAGCGACAAACTTATGTGTGCAATCGGAACAGAAGAGGTGGACATTCTGACAGCCCCCTCCAAGGTTTTTTATAACGCAGTCAAAAAATGTCTCTACTCACAAGAAGAACGAAACAGTGAGTGGTATAAAACTTTCCTTGGTAAAGACATTGATATTACCAACTTGGAATTTGACATGTGGTATCGCGCACCGTTTAAATGCACAAGAGATGTAAGACTACAGTCTATTCAATACCAAGTTATTAATAGATTAATTGTATGCAATCTACACTTAAATGACATGAAGATAGTTCCCTCAAACTTATGTAGATATTGCGACTCTGTTGATGATCTCTTCCATTTTTTTATTGACTGTGAAAAAGCATGTACCTTCTGGCACGGTCTCAAAAATTGGGCTTGTAACAACCCGTGGTTGGATGACGAAATTTCCAATGACATCAATGCTGTTTTCATGATTCTTGGAATACCCTGTATAGACGAAAAATATAGAACATGGAATTACATCCTTATCTATGCCAGGTTTTATATTTACAAAAACAAACTGTTCGGTAACAATAATATTTGCCTCTTAAGCTTCCTGAGGGAACTAAAGGGAAAGTTGCGCACAATGCAAGATGCCTCTTACATGAGCACTGCACACAAGAAAGAATGGAAGTCTTGGATTGGCTTGTATAATAGTTTGTAGCCTTTTCTCCATATATAATCTTATGTTTCTGCAGGAGTCTGGATTTCAAGCTGAGGAAGGTCATATTTTACTGGTTGGAAAAGATATTCCCAGGACGTCTGCCCAGATTCAGAAAGTTTCCGTGCACTTGCATAAAACTTTTGAGATTCCAACTCATGAAATATTGGTTCAGGAGAGACACCCCAGTGGGATTAGGTGGAGGTCATGGACATTTATTGGTAGACCCAGGTGCTACAACTTCCCTGGTCACTAAGCGTTTCTATGATTCCCTTCCAAATGCACCACCTTTGGTTTCGGTACATATGGTGTGTTCAACTGGAACGGGTACACCTATAATCACTTATGGAAGTGTGGTTTGCCCGTAGAAGTGGGTGGACGGACATACATGATTACATGTTTGTTTGTGAGTGGTCTTAAGGGACCCGAGGATGGCATTCTTGGAGCTGATTTTTATTGGTTCCATCAATGTAGTCTTGACTGGTCAGGATTGTTGTACTTAGAAAACCGAGGACATTCAGTGGAATGTAGGTTGTGGAAGAGACCCCCTGAGTACAACGTGAAAGAATCCTCTGTGAATACTATTGATGTAAGTGAGAGTGACGGTGGACAGACGGTGACACTAAGGAAAGCAGTTGTTATCCTCCCTAATTCTGTACTCTGGCTGAATTAGATGTTCGCAGTGACTCAGACGCATCAACTGGTTAGATGTTCGAGCCAGACCAGGGATTGCTAAAGGACTATTCTTTGGAGAGCTTGAACACTTATGTGTCAGGTGACGGGCAGCCTTGGTAGCCTTTTGCAATTGCTGATGATGATTTAATTTGTCCCGAGATTCCTGTGCCACCAAGTCCAGTATGTCCGCTGACTAAGTTGATAGGTGATTCACACCTGACTGAGGCCCGAGACTTGTTTTTCCTTGCCAGGGAATAAACTCGGATGCACACATAAGGTTTGTCATGTGATAAACACAGGGGATGCTAATCCGATTAAGCTCCCTTATAGACGTATACCTGTGTTCAAATGGGACAAGGCTGAAGAAGAGATCTGGAAGATGTACAGAGAAGGAAGAATCGAGCATAGCAATAGCCCTTGGGGAGCACCTATTGTTATGGTTGCAAAGAAAGATGGCACTCAGAAGTTTTGTGTTGACTATCATCAGCTCAATTCTGTGACGATTAAGGACAGCTTTCCACTCCCAAGGATCGATGAGTGTTTGGAGGCATTGGGTGGCAACCAATAGTTCTGTACTCTTGAAAGTGGGTAAAGTGGGTAACTGAGAAAGTGGGTATTGGCAAGTTGCTATGGATGTGGACAGCAAAGAGAAAACTGCTTTCTTGTCTAGCGTGGGATTATTCCAATTTAAGGTGATGAGCTTTGGATTGTGTAATGCCCCTGCCACATTCCAGCGTATGATGGACCAAATGTTAGATGGTCTCCGCTGGAAGTCTTGCTTGGTATACTTGGACAATTTGGTGGTCTTCGGAAAAACGTTTGATGAGTGTCTGAATAACCTCCAATTAGTCCTGGAAAGAATCCAAGAGTATGGTCTCAAGCTTAAGCCCAAAAAGTGTGAACTTCCTCGCCGACATGTGGAATATTTGGGCAGGATTGTGTCAAATAAAAGAATCTGTACTAACCCAGAGAAGGTGCAGAAAGTCTGAGATTGGCCAATCCCCAAAAACGCAAAGGAGATTCGGCAATTCTTAGGTTTTGCTTCCTATTATCGGGAATTTCAGCCAGATTTTGGTTCTATCGTGGTTCCTTTACAGAAGGTGGTGACAGAGGCAGGGAAGGAGAAGCGCTATACTAAACCTGTAGTGTGGAACCCTGACTGTGAAAGTGAAAGATTTACTGACTACTGCACCAGTGTTGGGTTATCCGAGAACAAAAGGGGATTTTATTCTTGATACGGATGCAAGTGGTTTTGGCATGGCCGGAATCTTGTCACAAGTGCAAGATGGGAAAGAAGTGGTTCTTGGATATGCTAGCAATGGTTTCACTTGCGCGCAGAGAAACTATTGTGCTACTAAACGAGAGCTGCTCGCAGTACTTACCTATCTGGCTAAATTCCAACATTATCTGCTAGGTAATAGGAATTTTTATGTCAGAACAGACCATGCCTCTTTGAGATGGTTGTTGAATTTTAGAGATCCTACTGACATGCTCGCCCGATGGCTAACTACCATCCAGGAGTATGGGTTAGATCAATCTATGATTTTGCATCGTGCAGGGAAAAAGCATGACGATGCTGATGCCCTTTCGAGGTTGCCCACTAGGAAATGTGCTAGGCTAGACTGTCTGGATTGTGGGTCACATGATGCTGTCATAGATGCACAGCAGACTGTTTCCCTCGGAGCTTTGGAAAATACCATTCAGAAAGCACAACAAGACGACCCAATAATTTCGCGGGTGATTGCATTAGTTAATGGATCGGAATCTGTTCCTAGCAAAGGAGATCTTGCTGGTGAATGTGATGAGTTCAGAAACTATGTCATCTATGGAGTCTGTCAATGGTAGATGGTATTCTGTGTCTGGAATGGACCAGGCGAGGTACCAAGAAATTGTATGTTCGGAAGGTAATTCCTACATCGTTGAGGAGTGAGATATTTGCAGGCTTGTAGAGTCCGAAGACCTCAGGTCATTTTGGTGTATTTAAGGTGTCCTGGTTGGCCAAGATGAAGTATTATTGGCCCGGGATGAAATACGACCTGACTAGGTGGATAAAGGCTTGTCCTGAATGTGCGATGTCATGGTAGTAGCAGATCATTTTTCTAAATGGTCTGAGGCCTATCCCATGCCGGATCACACAGCTGAGCATTGTGCTGAGGTGCTCTTTAAGGACTGGATTTTGCGGTTTGGCTGCCCTGTTTCTTTGCAGACAGATGGCGCACCCGAATTCCGTTCTCAACTATTAAAGAGTTTGCTGGAGATGTTGGGGATTGAGAAATTAATCACCCTTCCCTACAGACCCCAATCAAATGGCCAATCAGAGAGATTCAATTGTGTCCTTGTGGAGCAGCTCCCTTGCTTAACTGACTATGATGGGGATGATTGGGATTTGTTGGTTCCCTGTATTGCTCACGCATACAGAGGGACAGTACAGGCCAGTACTTTGTGCACTCGGAATGCAGTTGTGTTTGGAACTGAGCTGGTGACTGCATTGGACATTGTTCATGGTGTGTCGCCTGGTGGTTTGGATTTCCCATGTAGGGTTGCTTTCGTAGAAAATCTCAAGCAATGGATGAGGAAGGGTCACCAATTCGTTAGGAAGAATCTCAGAGTTTCTGCTGTTCATCAGAAAAGAGATTTTGACAAACGAAGTAATCTGAAGTCATTTGAGGTGGGGGACATTGTTTACCGATTTTGTCCTCCCAAGGCCGGTAAGAAGGTTGGTCCGAAATGGGACGGCCCTTACAAGGTCAGAAGGTTCATAGGAGGTACCACTTATGAGCTAGAAACATCGGAAGGTCCTTTGAGATATCACGTAGATTATCTCAAGGCTGCTTTTGACGAGCATGGTCCGAGGCAAGTTGTTAACTTGCATCGGCTGATGAATTTCGTAAACTAGAAAAAGCAGGCCGTAATATTTTAAGACTGGAAGGTGGTAAGGTCCTGGCTGGGAAAGAATGCCCAGTGCAGAAGGAAAAAGACAAGGTTTTCATAGGTGTAAAGTCTAGAGGTAGGCCTAAGGGTAAAGCTGTTAAGAAAAAGAAAAATACTGTGCTTCCATTTGTTCCTCCGATTGTTGATTCCCCTGTTGTGAGGTGAAAAACCTGGCAGGCCAAAGAAATTACCAGCTTCTGCTGATATTATTGTCCTGCCCGTAGGAAAGAGGGGGCCAGGTAAACCTAAAAGTGTGTCAGTTGTTGCTCTCACACCCCAGGTGCCTGACCCTGTGAAAAGGAAACCTGGCCGTCCTAGGAAATTACCTGTTAAGGCAATTTCGGATGATTCAGGCCCTGGAAAGAAGAGAGGGAGGGGGTTGGGGAAAGTTCCTCAAGCTGGTGAAAACCCTGTTCCAACTGCTACACGAACTTTGCATTCATGCACTGTTCAAGTTCGAGTGTAAGGTGGACCCGAATTGGTATCATTGAGGGAAATTTTCGAGCTTGTTTGCCTCAAACACAAAAAAGTACACAATGAGAAGTCGAGGAGTGGAAGACCAAATTTATCCACTCTGAAGCCCATTCGACAATGTAGATTTATTTCTATTATTGCCCAAGAGGACGATCTGAGATTTTTTAAACATCTGATTTGACTGCGAGGAGTGCTTGTATCTAGGTTGGCCTGTTTTAAGTTATGGTAACTTGGGGCCAGCTGGAGGGTCGGAATCTATTTAGAAAGTAAATAGAGTGTTGCACAAAAGCCTGGTACGATGATCACTTGAATCTAAAATTAGCTAGCTCTCTACATGTCTTATATAGAGGATCAGAACAGCCGGTCAAACTTGGCCCGAGCTGTAGTAGGCTCCGATACCAGACTGGTTTCTAGTCACCAGCGGAGCGCGGGAACTCGGGTGGCGCTGTACACAGCGGCGTGCTAACACACTAGCTGTCTCAATGGGTAGACACCGCGTGTTGCACCCTTTTCACTTGACTTCCTGACTCGTAAGAGAACGGTCATTCATCACATAAAGAAAACTTCAGAGTAAGTTCCCTTGATCCCAGAACTACTTGAAAAGTCTATTGAGTTGTGAATACTGTTCTAACTTAAAGTTGTGGGAAGCATGACCCCTACATTTTTTGTAGTTTTGCTGTAAAACATAGTTGAAGGTGGGCTAGACCTCCGGTATGTGAAATGCAACGGCCATAACGGCTAGACAAGTGGAGTGTTGTTATGAGTCGGAATGCACCTCTGTATAAGGCTTTCTCAACCTGTGTGTACCTAAATGTACCGTGGGGAGTTTTGCTATGGGTATAAGCCACACCTTGACAAAGGTTGGTAAGAATGTCATGTTCGTAATACCTGTGACAGAGCTTCTTGGTCGGTTCGGGAGCTTGTTTGGGTGCCACACCTCTCTGTATAGGCGTAGTGCTACAGGCTGGGCTGGTGTCCGAGGAGCTACTGGTATAACCCAAGACGTCCTCGGATACTCTTTTCTGAACATTGTGATTTATAATGTGAATTTTAATTACAGTTGCCAGGTGCTAGAAGATGTCTGTGGACGAGCAACACGATCCCGAGCTGCAGCTCGGATTGTCCAACTCGGAGGGTGAAGCGGTTTCGGACCAAGTAGCCGCTGAGGTCCTGCAGGGAGCAGAAGACCTGATCGGGCTGTCCAAATAGGACAAGTCCAGTAGTCCGGACAGTAGTTCGGAAGAGGACATGGACTTTGAAGAGATCCAGGACAAGGCACTGTCCGGAAATGAGGCTTCGGGTGCCCCTGTCAAGGCTCCACCACCCCCTCTACCCGAGGTGAAAGATGTCCCCGCTCGTAGGAGGTCTCCTCGGAAGTCCATGAGCCCGGGGAAACTGTCCCAGCGAGGTCGGACCCCTCCCTCCCCCGAAGCAGTATGCCCATCACACATGCTCTGTCCCTTTCCCCTGCCCACAGCTCCCAGAGGCAGGAAAGAGGAAGAAGAAGGGAGAGCCGCTTTTGATAGACGTATTGAGCTCGTCCCACACTTGATGACTGGAGGTGAGACACTCCATAATCAGTCCCGATTGAGTCCATACTCAAGGCTGGCAAGGTTGAGCCTGAGGTGAGGACTAATTCCTTTTTCTTGAGGATGGTCTACCTCTCGTGCCAACACATGTCTGCCATGAGACAACCCAAATGGTCGCTCTGATACCCGAGACCAGAAGGGAACTGCTTCTTCTGCCCCAAAGGTGGCAAGCAGTTCTCAGAAAACACAGAGCAGGAAATGCCCTGTGTCGGACAGCTGAACTCCCTCACCAGCCTCCAGGCACCAGTCCAAGAAGGCCAGGCTGTGGGAGGATGAGCTTGCAGGTCAGTTACCCATGGAAACCAAGACCTTGGTAGCTGCCCAGGAGGCCATCATCAGGAAGGCCCTGAAAGACCTGGCCTCTGCTTCCGAAGCAGTTGGGAAACAGGTAGTAGCCTCCATGACTGCCCTGTCGGCTCCCCTCAAGCAGGTTGAAGCCATAAGACGCCAGATTGCTGAGTCTGCCTGCCTGCAGGAGTTAACCAAGACGCAGGAACAACTCATCAGGAGTGAATTCTTGATATCCGAAATTCAATTCCGGATATCCAGAATTGAATTCCGGATATCCAGAATTGAATTTTGGATATCCAGAATTGAATTTTGGATATCAAGAATTGAATTTCAGATATCAAGAATTGAATTTTGGATATCCAGAATTGAATTGTGAATATCCACAATTTAATTTTGGATATTAAGAATTGATTTATGAATATCCAAAATTGATTTATGGATATCAATAATTGAATTTTCAATTCTGGTATTAAGAATTCAATTTTTGATATCCGTAAATCAATTAATGGTACAAAAAAAATAAACTTAAACTTGAATTGAATTTTGGATATTTTAAGTATAGAATTAATTCCTCCACTCACAATTTTAGGTATAGAAAGTTTTAGATCACATATCTAAAATTCGAATTTCAGATATCAACAATTCAATTCTTGATATCTGAAATTCGAATTTTGGATATCTGAAAATAAATTTTGGATATCTGCTTTTGTCTTTAAAAGATGTTTCTTATGGATTTGTCATTTTTAATTTTGGATATGTCACTGGCAATTACGAATATCTATAATTCAATTTTGGATATCTAAAATAGAATTGTGGATATCTAAAACTGATTTTTGATATCCACAATCCAGGAATAAATATACCAACGGCTTCCCATACAAAAAGGGGGGTTAAATGCGTATCATGTTAAGCAAGACTCCTTGAAATCATAAAAATCATAAAAGGGGTCTTTTTTAGTATCAGATTTTCCGTGTTTTGCCACAAAAAGGGGGGTAAAATGCCTTGACAGTTTGCGAAAAGGGGGGTACTTTTCAAAGGCTGGAACAGAAAAGCGTACACTTTTGACCCCTGAGTGTGTGTGTCTTTAACCACCACCTCCTCCACCTCCACCTCCTCCTCCTCCACCTCCTGCTCCTTAATTCCCCTCCTCCTCCACCTCCTCCACCTCCTGCTCCTCCTCCACCTCCTCCACCTCCACCACCTCCACCTCCTCCACCTCCTCCTCCTCCTCCTTAATTCCCCCCTCCTCCTCCACCTCCTCCACCTCCTCCACCTCCACCACCTCCACCTCCACCACCTCCACCTCCTCCCCCTCCTCCTCCTCCTCCTTAATTCCCCCCTCCTCCTCCTCCTCCAACTCCTGCTCCTCCTCCTTAATTCCTCTCCCCCTTCTCCTCCTCCACCTCCTCCTCCTGCGCTTCCCTAATTCCCCTCCTGCTCCACCTCCACACTATAGTATATATATTCTCCCCCCTATTCTCCCCCCATTCCCCACATAATATACTTGTATACATTCTCACTACTATATTCTCTGAACTGACACCTGAATTAATGTACATCCCGTGGCTCCACCTATCGGTATGTCCACTCACTAAAGCAGGGACCAGTTAATTACCCATGAGCCTTCTGTGTTGACGGGTCCCGGCTTTAATTGCTACTGAGTGATAATGGGGGAAAATAGAGTAGTGGGCGATAATAGGTGAGCGGACAGGGGAATGTAACCTGATCCGGCGCAGGGCATTGTGGGACTCAGCAGGTGGCAGCGAGGCTCTGCAGGGGTGCACCGGCCCCCTGCTGGGGGAAAGTGGAGTTAGAGAGGGACAAGATTTGTACTTTTAAAGTTTGACAGAAGGGTGCGCTGATGTGCATGAGACGGGGGAGGGGGTGTAAGGGGGGGGGGGGGGGGGGGGGTAGTGGGGGGGGGGGAGCACTATGTCTGTACCAGAGTCAGTAACATAAGCAAGGCCCCTACCCGGGCCCCTACCCCGGCCCCTACCCGGGCCCCTACCCGGGCCCCTACCCGGGCCCCTACCTCACCATGTAGTTGGTTTATCCTCTATGTATACAAGTCTGTATTACTTACTCTAGGCTTACTCCCTCTATCACAGGACGTACGTTAACAGTAGAAGGCCACTCTTTACTGGGTTCCCACGGGTTTATATGTTTATGCATTTATTCCCTTTCCTGTACATTAGAAACATGGCAATATGGAGATTGAATTGAACATATTATTTATTTGCACCTAAACGGGGAGATGTTAATGTTGTACTCCCCCACTCCCCCTGCCCCCCCCCCCTCCCCTACCCCCTGCCCCCCGCCACCCCCCCCCTGCCCCCCTCCCCCACACCACCGCCCCCTGTGGTCCATCTCTCTAACTGCCCCACCTTGGGTTACAAGTCCTGATACTTAATATGTAAGCCCCGCAGCCCCCCTGGTGGGCGGGGGTAACACTACGGCCCCCTAGCGGGACTTACCTCAACCCTGTGGTGCGGGAGTGAGGCTGATAGTGGAGGAAGAGGGAGGGAGAGGGTTGAGCCCGCCCAGCGCAGGGACAGGAAGAGGGAGGGAGAGGGTTGAGCCCGCCCAGCGCAGGGACAGGAAGAGGGAGGGAGAGGGTTGAGCCCGCCCAGCGCAGGGACAGGAAGAGGGAGGGAGAGGGTTGAGCCCGCCCAGCGCAGGGACAGGAGAAGGGAGGGAGAGGGTTGAGCCCGCCCAGTGCAGGGACAGGAAGAGGGAGGGAGAGGGTTGAGCCCGCCCAGCGCAGGGACAGGAAGAGGGAGGGAGAGGGTTGAGCCCGCCCAGCGCAGGGACAGGAAGAGGGAGGGAGAGGGTTGAGCCCGCCCAGCGCAGGGACAGGAAGAGGGAGGGAGAGGGTTGAGCCCGCCCAGCGCAGGGACAGGAAGAGGGAGGGAGAGGGTTGAGCCCGCCCAGCGCAGGGACAGGAAGAGGGAGGGAGAGGGTTGAGCCCGCCCAGCGCAGGGACAGGAAGAGGGAGGGAGAGGGTTGAGCCCGCCCAGCGCAGGGACAGGCTTATATATGGAGATGTAAATAAGGAATAAAAACCTTACAACAATAAAACATCTTTACAAATAATTATTTACAAGTATGTGACAGCAGTATTATCAAAGAAAAAACGTGATGTCACTTTGTCAACATTAGGGAAGAGTAAGATTATTTGTTTAATCTCGTTAATAATGTAAAAGAGTTGGAGATAAGAGGGGATGCTATAACTTCCCCCTTACTAGTACAGAACTGTAATTGCTTAGTGTACTCTAGGCAAAGCTAAACTGTCATTATCAAAATGTAAATATCATAATACACACATGTGCTCAATAATAATAATAGTATGTTACCGTGAAAAAAGACTCTTTGTGAAATATCACAAAATTCCATACTTAGGAAGTATACGTACAATAACTTAGGGTCTTACCAACGATCCTATAGACATAGCTATAGGATCCTATAGCTACACATAGCTATAGGATCCTATAATGGAAACACTATAATGTATCATTAACTCAAAAGTTTAATAAGTAACATGATGTAATGCCCTTATAATATGATTAATGTGTCTAAAGTGTAATAAGTAACATGATGTAATACTCTTATAATATGATTAATGTGTCTAAAGTGTAATAAGTAACATGATGTAATGCCCTTATAATATGATTAATGTGTCTAAAGTGTAATAAGTAACATGATGTAATACCCTTATAATATGATTAATGTGTCTAAAATATGATTAATGTGTCTAAAGTGTAATAAGTAACATGATGTAATACCCTTATACTATGATTAATGTGTCTAAAGTGTAATAAGTAACATGATGTAATACTCTTATAATATGATTAATGTGTCTAAAGTGTAATAAGTAACATGATGTAATACTCTTATAATATGATTAATGTGTCTAAAGTGTAATAAGTAACATGATGTAATACTCTTATAATATGATTAATGTGTCTAAAGTGTAATAAGTAACATGATGTAATACCCTTATAATATGATTAATGTGTCTAAAGTGTAATAAGTAACATGATGTAATACTCTTATAATATGATTAATGTGTCTAAAGTGTAATAAGTAACATGATGTAATACCCTTATAATATGATTAATGTATCTAAAGTGTAATAAGTAACATGATGTAATACCCTTATAATATGATTAATGTGTCTAAAGTGTAATAAGTAACATGATGTAATACCCTTATACTATGATTAATGTGTCTAAAGTGTAATAAGTAACATGATGTAATACCCTTATAATATGATTAATGTGTCTAAAGTGTAATAAGTAACATGATGTAATGCCCTTATAATATGATTAATGTGTCTAAAGTGTAATAAGTAACATGATGTAATACCCTTATAATATGATTAATGTGTCTAAAGTGTAATAAGTAACATGATGTAATACCCTTATACTATGATTAATGTGTCTAAAGTGTAATAAGTAACATGATGTAATACCCTTATAATATGATTAATGTGTCTAAAGTGTAATAAGTAACATGATGTAATACCCTTATAATATGATTAATGTGTCTAAAGTGTAATAAGTAACATGATGTAATACCCTTATAATATGATTAATGTGTCTAAAGTGTAATAAGTAACATGATGTAATTCCCTTATAATATGATTAATGTGTCTAAAGTGTAATAAGTAACATGATGTAATTCCCTTATAATATGATTAATGTGTCTAAAGTGTAATAAGTAACATGATGTAATACCCTTATAATATGATTAATGTGTCTAAAGTTTAATAAGTAACATGATGTAATACTCTTATAATATGATTAATGTGTCTAAAGTGTAATAAGTAACATGATGTAATACCCTTATAATATGATTAATGTGTCTAAAGTGTAATAAGTAACATGATGTAATACCCTTATAATATGATTAATGTGTCTAAAGTGTAATAAGTAACATGATGTAATACTCTTATAATATGATTAATGTGTCTAAAGTGTAATAAGTAACATGATGTAATGCCCTTATAATATGATTAATGTGTCTAAAGTGTAATAAGTAACATGATGTAATACCCTTATAATATGATTAATGTGTCTAAAGTGTAATAAGTAACATGATGTAATACTCTTATAATATGATTAATGTGTCTAAAGTGTAATAAGTAACATGATGTAATACCCTTATACTATGATTAATGTGTCTAAAGTGTAATAAGTAACATGATGTAATACTCTTATAATATGATTAATGTGTCT